>JAWQFJ010004109.1:0-12500 GCA_034096865.1 Theodoxus fluviatilis
CGATCTGGCACAGAGAGCAAGGGTTGGTATGTTTCAAGTTATAAAATGCTGTGCAAGGCTTGGTTATGCTACGGCCAGTCTGTTTTTTAAGCTCTTTGATGCGCAAGTGTTACCCATTTTGCTATATTACTCTGAGTTGTGGGGTATGTATAACTGCTCTGCAATCGAAATGATTCATCTTCAAGCGTTGAAAAACTTCATGCATGTACCTGTAATAACCCCCAATTTGATCATCTATGGCGAATCTGGAAGATACCCATTGTACATTAATTCTACGATCTATTAGATACTGGCTGAGAATTCTGAGAATGGACTCGAGCCGATTACCACGAAAAGTGTACAATATGATGTTGTATTGCTCTGTAACAGAAAATTGGACGTACAGTGTGAAGCATTTGTTGGAGAAGCATAATTTCAATCATGCGTGGGAAGTACAAGTCGTAGAGAATGAAAGGTCCTTTTTGAGATCATTAAAGGAAAGTCTCATTAAGGAGTACACTACTAATTGGCGAGAGGAGTTGAATCGCAGTGACAGGTATTCCTTCTACAGAATGTTCAAACAAGAATTGTGTCGAGAGACCTATCTGCAAACCATTGACAAAAAGATATTTCGAGATACATATATTCGCTTTCGATGCGGATTATCATATTTATTTACCCACCAGAATCGATTTAAAGATCAATCTTCAACAGTGTCTACTTGTCCAGCCTGTTATGAAGTTGAAGAAACAGAAGAACACTTCCTCCTAGAATGTCCAGTTTATGCTGATCTACGACAGATGTACATATATGATGTGATTGAACCCCACGAAACTGTCAATATTAAGAACCTGCTGTCTATACAAGATATAAAATGATAAAATCAATAACACGGTACCTGCACCATGCAATTCAAAGGAGACACGAGGCTGTGAAAATTGCGTCAACCGAAGTTTTCTATTTGTAATGTTGTGATGGGCCGGTGGCCTGAGCAAATAAACTCGTTCGTTCGTTCGTTCTCTCTCTCTCTCTCTCTCTCTCTCTCTCTCTCTCTCTGACGGGTAAGTGGAACATGAATCTTGTAGATGACAGTGAAAATGAAGAAATCTTACCTGTCACAAGTCAGTATGGAAGTGATGAACAAGGAATATGTTGACACTCACAAGACTCAACTATTAATAGCTTCGGTAAAACTCTTGTTGATTTTTGCAGAGTGCACCAGATATTCATTGCAAATGGATGTGTGCTTGGTGATACAGAAGGAAAATTTACGTACGTTTCGCAACAAGGTGCCAGTGTGATCGACTATTGTATGATTTCTATTGACGAAAGCGATCACATTGCGAAATTTAGGGCTGGGGTCACATTGTTTCTAGCCATATGCCCATAGAGGTAATAATAGGATCCGAAAGCAAGGGTAACAAAACTATCTGTAAAGGCACTATTGTCTCCAAATTGATATGGGATAGGGACAAAGCGCAGTACATTGCATCAAATCTACAAACTGCTGAGATTCAGGCTACTGTGCAGCATGCAAGCGTAATTGTTGACAACGACATAGATGAGGCTGTAAAATTGATTGTGGAAAAGTTATTATCCAGTGCCGAATGCACGCGGCGCAACATTAAAGTGAGCACGTCAAAAACTAGTGGTCAAAGTAAATGGTACGATACAAAATATCAACAAGCTAAGCAAATAGCAAAAACAAAAGCTCTTCGTCTTTTCAGGAAAACTCTACGCTAGTTAGAGAGGGATGAATGTGTTCGACTTAGAAATGAATATTTAAAAATTCATAAGAGACAAAAAAGACAGAGTATCACAGAAATGCTTGCCAGTTTCTTGCAAACAATATAAGAAACTCTTCTAATTTCTGGTCACAAAATACACAGTGTTACATGCATAAAGACAGAACGCCCTGATATTAATAATAATAATAATAATAATAATACAGACTATTTCTACGCACATACCTTCCCTAATAGGCAAGCTCATGGCGTGTACAATGATGAAGTCTACACTCATACAAAGCATTCTAACACTCGCACACTGTACAATTGAAATAAAAGAAAAATTAAATACAATACAATTAATTGAGTAGCAGGCAATAAACAAAACACGAAACATAAAAGAGGCGCCTTCACTGCACGTCAGGAAAGACTGACCGGAACAGGTGTGTCTTGAGGGAGGTTTTGAACTGGGAGATGGAATCAGAGTGACGGACAGGGAAAGGTAGGCTATTCCATGTTACAGGGCCGATGTAAGAAAAAGCTCGCTGTCCTTGGGTTTTATTTTTGCGACGGGGGACATTTAACGTTTTAGTGTCTGCAGCTGAACGGTTATTTCTAGCGGGGGTGTAGACAGTGAGAATTTCTTTGAGTGCGTGTGGTGCAGTTTGATTGAAGAAGTTGAAACACATAGGGGCTAGCTTATACTCTATCCTCTGAGCGACGGGGAGCCAATGCAGTGCACGAAGGAGTTTGGATGTGGGAGTTCTCTTGGGACATCTAAAGATTAATCTAGCAGCAGTGTTTTGGACTTTTTGCAGTTTGTTTAGCAGAATGTCAGGAATGCCGGCAAGAAGAGAATTTCCATAATCAAGACGGGACAGAACAAGGGAAGTGACAAGGGTTTGAGTGGCCTTTTGTGAAAGATAGTGACGAATAGTGCCAATTTTCCTTAACTCGTAGTAAGCTAACTGGCAAACTTTGTTCACATGAACTCTCATAGAAAGATCATCATCGAACATGACATTTAAGTTCCTAACAGACTTTGAGAATTCTATCTCACTCTGACTTGGACACATGGAAGCTTCACTTCCAAAATAAATAATGATCACAAAGATCGCTGGGAGGTGTTGGAATCTCAGGTTTAGTATGAAAACAAACGTTTCGGGCGTAGCCCTTCATCAGTTTGACAAAGAGCAAGTCTGAATACGAATAAATAGGCAACAGTGGTAGAAGAGTGTTCATAATTGATACAGGTAAAAAGTGCTCACAGTTAATATACGTGTCGTTAGTGCTGCAATTGCACATGCAGCACCATGCAAAACGTTCGTCTTTACACTTCCAAACATTACATGAAGAAGAATCATCCAAGAACAAACGGAAACCTAATTACTATCATGACGAATGATGAACTTTGCAAAAACAGTGACAGTCAAGCAAACAGACATGGTCGTTCTAATCACCAATCAGAGACTCCATCTCGATGTAATGGCCCAAATCAAAGGGAATACAATGAAACTGAAGGATTTCGATCCCAGATCACACCTCAACGAAGATATCAACATTCCAAAACTTTGTATGATGACAATAACCACAGAGGGAACAGTGAAATGTCACATGACATTTCAAAAGCGCCAACGACAACACTGACTGTAGCAAACTAGGAAGCGAATTCCAGATCAAGCAATCCTGACAACCCATCTTTCATAAGCAACAGTCAGAGTGCGATCGTTATATATTTTGTCTTCTGGAATCCGGCTGTCCATCTTGTATCTACATGTAACACAACTCTGACCGCACCTCGTCTCGCCCTGCCTTCCTCATACTCGTCATGCCGCAGTCCTCGACTTTCCTTTCGGATGCTCTCCTTACGCTGAGAGTTTTGCCTGTCATCCCTCAGTCACTGGGTGTGGCTTACCTGAAAGCTGTTTTCGAGAAGACTCGCTACACCAGCCACGTGGCCTTCCTGCGACGCTGTCTTCATTATCATTTAATTCCTAAAGGATTTCGACTGCGATTCCATCCCCAGTCACCGTCAAGCGAATGCAGCAACATTCTGATCGCCACCAGCAAACGCCTAATGTTCAGCATGATCACAGCTTGTCTTGCACAGACCAAGACTGTGAACTATATACTGACCAGTATCCGCACGCAGTTGTGCGACCTATGTAACGTTACAACGCGTCATTTTATCATTGACACCATCCGTGGGGCCAATGCTGACTTGCATGGTGCCCTTTCTATGACTAAGAAGAAGAAACTGACCTCCCTGTCTGGGAAAACCGCCCCCGAGATCGGCCGGTCCTCTGAGGTGGGCCCCTCCTCTAACACCAGGAAACTGGTTGTCACTATTCCCGAAGACCTCTCCCTCCCTCATGACCTCGAGGTTTGAAATTCGTACCGTTGAGACCAGCAGCCAACATGTCGGCCAAACTTTCCGCCCGTCACCGGTTCTTCAGGCGCCTACGTCTAGCGGCCCATTTTGGTCAGACAGGAGTGTCCTCGCGAGATACGACCGGCACCTCTCCTTTCCCTCGTGAGCAGAGTACCTGGACCCCACCCCTAGCGAATCCCCCGTCGGGATTGGATGGGTGGGATGTGGAAGGGCATGGGAAACGGGGGGTGCGGTGAGCGGGGTTAAACTAGTCAGGAGGAGGACGGGCGGGAAGGGGGCAGGATTTAAATATCCTTTCCTACCCCCGCCCCCTTCTCCGTCCCCACCCCCACTCCCCTACCCCATCCCCACCCCCTAGCCCCCACCAAAACACTCCCAACCAACCCTTCCCTTTTCCCCATTCCTACCCCCTCCTCCTAGTCCCTCCCCAATCCCCTCAACCCCATCCCCTCACCCCACCCCCACCTACCCCCACCCACCCCCATTCCCCACTCCCTCACCACCCCACCCCTCAATTCCCTATCGCTTGCCCTCTCATCCCTCATCCCTCACATCTCACCCCCACCCCTTACGCCGACCCCCACCCCCACCCCTATCCCCGACCCCCTACCATCCCACCCCCTACTCTCCCCACTCACCCCCACCCCCTTACCCCCCCTCTCTATCCCACCCCTCACACCCACCCCCACCCCTCACCCCTCATTCCCACCCCCGACCCCTCACCCCTTCACCCGTCACCTCCCACCCTTCACCCTTCACCCCCACCCTCCCACTCCTCATCCCCCACTCCTTTATCCCCACCCCCTTACCCTTCCCCCCTTACCCCACCCCCACCCTCCTACCCACTCCCCCACCACATCCTACCCCCGCCCCCTACTCCCCATTACCTCCTATCCCCGCCTCCCCCCATTTCCGTTCCCACCCCTACCCCCCAACCCGGGGAGTGGGTGGATGGTGAAAGGGGGGAAGAGGAGAGGAATTGTTATTTAAAAAATTACTGCGTCCACCATGGACAGAGGGCATAAGGGGGTGGGGGGTGGGGTGGGGGCAGGGTGGAGTCGGAGGGAGTGGGGGGAGGAGTTGAGGGGGAGGGGAGGGAAGGGATGCCTAATCTCCCAGCGTTTATGCTGCATCATCTAATCCCGTAAGTCGACTTTTTTCCCGACATAAACGCTTCTTGTAATTTTAATCGACTGGGAATTTCCCGATCTGTCCGTAGATGAACGTCCGTTCTATTTTTGGACATACCTTTTTTAATAAAGAAAATTCGTCCCTTGTATTAATAGATATCGGGAAAATTGTCCGTTGATGTGAACAGACCCGGGAAAACCTCTATGATCCACTAGTAGAAAGGCGCGAACCAACTGTCCAATCAGTATGGCGCAACAAACTTTTGACGCGAAAATGACATCAGATCTATTAATATCGTCCAATGAAAGTATCGACGCATACTCTATGTTTGGACACACGTTTTTTGTTGCGACAGGGCACTTTCATCTTTCACAAACCATCTACATGTGTATATATATTGTAGATATGGAAAAACTGGTATGCATTACATGATCGCAAAGTCACATACAGGATGTACAAATGTCATCCAAAGTAGCTGCAAGATTACTCCTGAAGACAATCTCGAACAAGCCAGAGGTCCGAAGCTAAATGTCTGATTTACAGTGACTAGAATAAGCGTCCTCACTTAAACAATGGGGCTCTCTTTAGATGTGCAAACTCTATGTACCTGTTGCAACCGTCTCCGTCGCAACGTCGATGTTGATACGAGGGTTCTCATCGCTAGCGCCGGGAATTCGAAGTCCGAGTCCGATAGCCGTTTTCGAAAGAAAACCCCCCACTCCAAACCTTCATTCGTGCAATGGTTGATTCACAGCGACACAATCTGTGATACGCATTACTATAAATACACTCCACTCTCAGGCTGGATTCCATGGGGACACACGAACTGTTATCCGTGCTCTTACCCGTCTTCTTCGTGCTGTCATGTGTCTTCTGTCGTGCTGTCATGTGTCTTCTGTCGTGCTTTCATGTGTCTTCTGTCGCGCTCTCACTTCCCATAATTGTATGCACTTCACTCTGGAGACTGGATCTCGGAGGACTCAATCCCCCTGGGAGGGAGGACTTTTCACCCGCACCTGCCTTCTCTCGCGCTCACCTCTTCTTTCTTTTTTTCCCCTTTTTTTCTTTTTTTTCCTCCAGTTTATTTGGTCTAAAAAATACACAAGAAGGACAAAATTACAAGGAAAGCAAAAAAGGAAGAGACGAAAATACATCAATATCATGAATATCAACACCACATCATTATCATCATCATTCTTATTTTTCTCATCGGATGATGATGAAGACATCATAATTATCACCATCATCATCATCAATCATCAATCGTCAATCGTCAATCGTCAATCGTCCATCGTCCACCGTCCACCGTCCACCGTCCACCCTCCACCGTCCACCCTCCACCCTCCACCGTCCACCGTCCACCGTCCACCGTCCACCCTCCACCGTCCACCGTCCACCGTCCACCCTCCACCGTCCACCGTCCACCGTCCACCGTCCACCGTCCACCCTCCACCGTCCACCGTCCACCCTCCACCGTCCACCGTCCACCGTCCACCCTCCACCCTCCACCCTCCACCGTCCACCGTCCACCGTCCACCGTCCACCGTCCACCGTCCACCCTCCACCGTCCACCGTCCACCGTCCACCCTCCACCGTCCATCCTCCACCGTCCATCCTCCACCGTCCACCGTCCACCCTCCACCGTCCACCGTCCACCGTCCACCGTCCACCCTCCACCCTCCACCCTCCACCGTCCACCGTCCACCCTCCACCGTCCACCGTCCACCCTCCACCGTCCACCGTCCACCGTCCACCGTCCACCGTCCACCGTCCACCGTCCACCCACCACCAACCACCAACCACCAACCGCCAACCGCCAACCGCCAACCGCCAACCGCCAACCGCCAACCGCCAACCGTCAACCGTCAACCGTCAACCATCAATCATCAATCATCAATCATCATCATCATCATCATCATCATCATCATCATCATCATCATCATCATCATCATCATCATCATCATCATCATTATCTAGGGGTTAGGGAAGACTGGGAGAGGAGAGAAAGGGTGGCATGGGTCGTTCAGTTTGTTGGATCTCAAGGGGGGAAAAAAGAGCTAATCCTTATACGAATAGCGAAATCTAAAAGAAAGGATTAGATACATGGTGTAGGTTGGTGACTTGCGCTTGTGCATGTGTGCGCATATGTGTGCGCGTGCGTGAGAGAGAGAGAGAGAGAGAGAGAGAGAGAGAGAGAGAGAGAGACCCCTCTTTTTCTCGCTCTCTCGCTTCCCTGCTTATGTACCTTTCGGAGGATTTCTAGAATCTTCATGAACAACGAGAATGCTCTCGATTGTCTTCAAAGCAGCATGAAGCAACCTCACGTGTCACTTCAAAATGATCTGCCTTGATTATGTCACGTAACCAGGACCGGCATGAAAGCTAGAAACCACCATGATACTCTAGCACATTCCAGCACTTTCACAGCATATAGTAGACATTCAGCATAATTTCTTCCGAAAGGGAGATCGGCCAAGTAAGCGGTCATGTTTCAGTGGAAATAAAGTTGTTCATAACACCCTCATGCCAGTTTGCATGACAAAAGTGTATTTGGTGAAGCATGTACCTTTGTTGTGGCACAGTCTGCACAGCAGCCGTTACCCGGAGCGCGTTTCTTTAGCAAGGAATCTCGAGAGAATCTCGAGGGCTAGGCGTTGCCTATGGCGTCTCGTTCACAAAGAGAGACTAGCCGCAAAGGAGGGTGGCCAAGGTATCTTCGGAGGTCCCCGTTTGCATACACGAAGCACCGTACATGTCCACTCTATGAACGATGTCCCTTGAATTGTTTGAGGTATATCGAGGCGCTCCATTTTCGACAAAATTGTCTACAATTGAATCCGGGTTTCTCTTTTTTTCGTTGAAAAAGTTCCCGTGCCATTCGATATGACACCATTGTATGTTCTATCAAGTGAAAAACTGCTGTAATATCTACATCGTCAGTCATCGTCGACGTATTGTCGAGGGTGAGAGAGACCCACCTACGGCAGATGAGCGAGAAACGTAGGCAATGCCTAGCCCTCAAGATTCTCTCGAGATTCTACGCCTAACAAACGCGCCTTTAGATGTCTTGCTCGCCCTCGGCTAGCAATCGAGGCGTGTAGCTTGCCAAAGAAATGCGCTCCTGCATAGCTCCGGGAAAATTACGAAATGCTCCACGATTCACCGTGGCATACTCGGAAATCGGCGGCCATTTTGTTTCAATTCTTTTTCTAAACATTCGGTAAACTTTGAATGAAAAGAGCGCAATATTTTGAAATCTACAAATGATAAGGACTTTGGTGGGGAGTACAGATAGACGGATATAGATGTGAAATATAAGACGTATCGTCGCCGAATATTTTCATGAGGTCTCTTTCATTAAAAAATAAAAGAAAAAGAGGACACTCAAAAAAAAAACCCACTGTGGAAATTATCATCAGAGAGCTTTTTTCGGCAGCTCTGCAGATAACGGGTGCCTGTGCACACCTTGCAAATGATTTGTATCGACTTTTGCGGAGACACTATTCGATGTTTTTCCGATGGAAATTAGACAACATTTTGACATGGAGTGTTGCAATTTACAGACGTTCGGGCCATCGACCTAAAGCACCTTAGTAGTGTGAGCACATTGAAACCTCGAGTCCATGCAGCCACTGACGGAAGCTTTAGGGCTGGTCCGTCCGACACTTTTGCTGCTAGCTCGGCCACTTCAGCGTGACACTTATACTGCCTTGCCTCCAGTCTCTCTGGTAATCAATGTCAAAGAGTTTTAATGAACCCGCACTCTGATGGAGACGTTTGTTGCTCCAGTAGCCTTTTTGTCAAAAATTCGCCTTCAAACATAAGTTCGCGTTTGAGAGAAGTTTGGAAGTTTTTCCGTTACTAAAATGGGCAGCCAGCATACGCCATACCGTGGAAATCCGCGCCAGTATGGCATGTTGAAGTGTCACGATTCCATCCGCTGTATTCGAGACAAGAAGGGAAAGAAAGTATCAAGTGGTGATGTTGATGGTGACGGTTTTCCTTGAACTGTACTTCATATCAAATTTTCCTCGATAAGATAACGCCACTCGTCTGGCACTTTGCCATTAGTATTTGACTCCGGCAGACAACCTGACAAAAGGACAAAGTTGATGCACTCATCAACGTGGGGAGTTGGCACTCTTTTAGTTTGTGAATATTATTACCAAGTGTTATCATGCATATACCACATTGGTTTCTCCATGAAGTAATCTTTTTTGTCGCTCTCGTCTACTTTGCTTTCAACAATCATACCACATGGCGTTACACATTCTGTGAACCAGGGTCAGTAGTGACTGGCGCAGTTTGCAATGAATGCGTAGTAGACTTGACCCTTTGCATTACAGCATTGCGCCAAAAATAGTTCGCTCCGGATACTCTTATTTTCCACTGTTTACAGAAAGCATTCAGATGTCAAAACCTGTTTCCTTTTCAACACAAACATGTTATTTTATCGAATAAACGCTAGTTTATTGCCTCAATAAGGGCAATTTATTAGTTTTTTTGCGAAATAATCTCAGAATTACTTTAACGGCATATGTCAGTGACCTCTATTTGAATATTTCGGACGGAATCCTTCCATCACGTGATATGAACTGTGCTAGAGACTCTTTCACGGCAGGCAAAGACTCCAAAGGACTACAACAGGCGTTACACTAACGAAAGTTGACAGAAAACAGAAGACAAGTTCTGTCTCTTTCCTTCCTGTTAATGATGACTATGACTTCTTTTTGAGTCTGCACGTTCCAGTGAGGGCTAGACTCAGATATACATGTAAACACAAAGATGATGTTCATGATTTTATCTTCATTCAAAACTATCAGGACAAGTAATTCACTTGGTTAGCACTTGCATGGTAAGGCGTTCTATCAAATGAGCTGAAAATGTATTGCTGGAGGCACATCTTTCTCTCTCTCTCTCTCTCTCTCTCTCTCTCTCACACACACACACACACACACACACACACACACACACACACACACGTGTTCACTTACATGTACTACATGTAAGTGAATGTAGATGGTTCCAAGAAATCCCTTATAAGTTACACATAAATTATTCTTTGAGTATGTGACACTTTCACATACTCACTTTCAGGACAGCTGAAAATGAAAGATCGAACCAAAGTGTGAATAAGTTTTAGTGTGTGAAATAAAACTAGTTCCCTCTACTTACAGAGACTATGACATTTAATCCATGAAGTGACGGGAAGTATGGTCCTTGTGCCCAGGCAATGGTGGTGGTGAAGTTGCTCCGCTATTTATTGCGGTTTCTGCCCATCCTTGCTGTCGAGGTCCAGACTCCTCCTGTTGGGGCATATCTATTCCGCACGCACCGAGTTCCATTGATTCATCGTTTTGAGGGATGGAAACGTCTTCGTCTATTGGGATGGCAACAAGATTACTTCTGTCTCTCGCTCCAGACCTTCGACTGTAGCGTTCAGCATTTTACCTTGATTTTCTGTCTCGATATTCTGTGGGGACTGCATGAAGGAACCTGTTGTCGCTGTATTCCCCGAAAATGCGTGCATCTGCAGTTGCATCTGCAGTTGAATCTTCGCGCATTCGAGCGCCAGTCCTACAGCGTCCTTCTTGGTTCTGTGTCCTATAGCGTGGAGTGGCATCTCCAGACACTTTGATACCATTTTGTCTCAGAATGGCTCGCCCCTGTCGCAGCAGCAGCTGTTTCAGGGAAGGTCTGGCGAATGAAATCAGGATGGGACGTGAACTGTCGAAATTAAAAAGTCCAACTCTTTCTGCCCCATTAAGTCGTTTTCTACGCATGATATGCTCGGTAGCGATTCACGCAAAAGACTCAGCACTGACTCAAGGCACTTGTCGCTGCTTTCGGGCACATTTTCAGGCAGTCTAAGCATTCTGAGAGTAGTATCGCCTCCTATTCCGTCTGTATGGCCTTGTTTGTCTTCTTGCACCTCAGGCATGCTATTAATTACAACACGTAGATGATTAATTTCGTTTTTCATTATGCTTTGTTCTTCTAGTAGCGCAAGGTTCCTCCGGTTTATTTCAGCACAATACTCTTCCCATCTTTTCTCTGTTTCCTTCAATGTCTTTTGCAGGTTTTCATATTGATAACTTATTAGCTGAATGTCGTTTTGTAGAGCGGCCACATTATCACGAAGCATGTAGATGTCTCCGCGGATTGTTTCCCCAATATTGTGTAACCTATCTGACATATTAAAATTCAGAGTGGTTATTCCAGCTTTTATCCAGTCTATGTTTTCTTGCATGCACGATGTGGAATATAATCTGGGATGCAGTTCACCGTCTGCGGACATGGTCCGCTTTTGTGCATAGGCCCGGGATTGGCCTCTACATCGCCTGCTAGAAGCATCCTAAGAGAGAGATCGTGCAAGTTCATTGTGAGAGATCGAGGCCTTGATAGGCACATCAGAAGCAGGGACAGGTAGAGAGTCATTCCTATCGAACCCACTTTTGCACCACTGTGCGACAGATATAATGGTAATCAAGGGTTGTTGCCCTACGCATGCTGGGGCAAACTAGGGCAAACTAGGGCTGAAATGGTCGTTGTCGGAAACATTTCCGGACACTGTACCCGGGGTACTCTGTCCGATTTATTAAAAAATGATTTTGAAATACTTCGGTAAAATTTATAAGTTTCATATTTTCTGGGATGGTTTGTGCATGGATGAAGATGACTTTGGTGCCAAAAAACGAAAATCAAATCAAGGAGGTGTGGCGTTAAAAAGCTCATAAATTATCGGACAGAGTACCCCGGGTACTGTGTCCGGAAATGTTTCCGACCACGACCATTTCAGCCCAACTAGGGGGTTGCCACCCCTCGTTATTGGTCGTGCTGCTTGAATTTTTCTCGCTTTTCTTGCGCATGAATGAACCCGAGCATAATGAGCACCTATTAGTTGCCTGTGCAAATCAAGGTCGATGCCCATTTTGAGCACACCCGGTGATCATAATGCGCACCACGTAATAATCCCAGTTCCCATAGTTCCACTGCCCGACCCAAACCACCGTCCTCAAACTCTTATCCAGCAGTTAATGCCCAAGTCAGCCCAGCTGGTAATTATCACCAATTGAGGGAGTAGGAGTGGGGTGAGTAGGAGTGGGCACAGAGTCCGAGATTGTGCACATAATTCTGTCATAAAATAAAAAATTACGGAAGCAATAATTAGTCGTCAAAAGCAATTGTAAATAAAAGGTTTCGCGAATCTTACGTCACACAAAGTACTCGCCGTATTGAGTCAGAATGGCCACGAGAAACACATGCACCAC
>JAWQFJ010004109.1:17500-27500 GCA_034096865.1 Theodoxus fluviatilis
CGTCTGAAGTGGCCAGCTGCTACGTCGTCGAGTAGCTGTCTCAATGCTGCAAAGATTTTGGCAGAACAGATAAGCGGCGGTAGATGTCATCCTTCGCTCCTTCAGTTGCAGGGCATTCCACTGAGTCCAGTACAACTCAGTGACGGGGCCAGTGGCAACCTCATTTCAGTGTGAGCGAGTGTGGCTGTTCTCCATACAGCGGATGATAGGCTGCAGGTCAGGTCTTGTCACTGCACAGAAACCACAGATGCCCATTTGACGGGGATCCGCCTCAACGCTCCAGAGAGACTCAGCGAAGATTCCACTTCACCTTAAGCACCTTTGAACTGCACAATATGTCTGTCAAGCAGCAAGAGGGACTGGTCTACAGTTCATCATGCTTGAATGCTCCTCCAGGAAGTCTGTCAACAGTATGTCAATATCCTCCACGTCCGCGATGACAAATGGGTACATGGTAGCAAAATCATTGGTCTGTATCTTCACTTTCATGACGCGGCGTACAGAGGTGGGTATGTTTCTGACGTCAGGGAGCACCGTCGTCGATTCTTCCATCCTCTGAAAAAAGCACACACAAGTCTTCGAGACAGAAATGCTGGCTCCTAGTGATTCGAACCAGCGCTTGGTACCAGTCCCCACTGAAGGAAAACCGTAATAGATTACATTGCTTGGTCAAAGCGCATGGTGTTGAGCCGATGTATTTTTCCGTGTTAGCTGTCCTCATCTTGTTGGAAGTTGGTTGAGACAACGGGGTGCAATGGGGCCTGTCTTGTTTCAACTGTAGCATTTGATTTGTCCATGCTGGCCTAGGTGACGAGAGAGGGGGTTTCCTAATAATTAACTTGTTCGACATCTCCATCGGCCGAAGGAACTGGGCCCGCTGGGCTTTGCCGTCGATGTCAGGCCTCCTCAGACTGCCGACGGCCCCGATCCTCTTGGATAGGAAGAGCCGTTGGGTTACTTGCTCACGCTGGATGATGGCCTCGACGCAGATAGTGGTGTTAACTGTCTCCCTCATGATGGTCAGAGCCTGTATCTGGATTTCCCTTTGACTTTGCCATCGGCGAGAGCGTCCAGGAATCTCTCCTGAGCCAGGTCGTCGATTGTCTTCTCGCTGCGGATAAGGGTTAGTCCGCCTCACCATTCGCACTTATCAGCTGCCAGCTTAGCGAGAGTCACTTTTTTGGTGTCCTTTCTGGCGTGTGGCAGTGCCTTGGCCTGATTCGTTTTGAAGACGTGTTGGAATCTATCACAGAGGGCCTGTACGAGGGCGTTGTAGTTCTTTTGTCTTCGGATGATAAGGTCTCCAGGAGTTACCTCTTGCCCGCTGAAGCTAGAGATGAATTTAAGAAGAACGCTTTCTCCTGCTTACCGAGGCCATTCATTCTCGCGGTCTCCTCAGACTGGATATGATTAAGTCTCCCACAATGCTTTGCAGTCAAATGTTTGTGGCTGTTGAACGAGATGGACAGCTGTATCCTTATACATCCTCGCAGACGAGGAAGACAGGTGATGCCTATGTTCGTAGGTGCTTGAGCTTGGATAGTCGCCTCCAGTGATGAACTTGGCTTGCAGAGGAAGGCTTCGCTTCAGATCCTCCCCCACTTCGATCTTTCTCGCCACCTTGCAAATGTTGCTGTCGAGCCGGGTTGTCACAAGGGACACCTCTGCATTCAGAGGTGTCAAAGCGAGGCATTTTTTCTTCGAGGGAGTCAAGGTATAGTTCTTCCTTTTGGAGACGAGCCTCAAAACGACTCAACTTCTATTGAGGCGGAATCTCACTGCGTCGATGTCCTTCTGCAACTCTTCTGTCCGAGTACTAATGCTGTGTAGAAGCTCTTCTTATCGACGACAACATTCCTTTTCTTCATTCTCCTGTCGACGATACGTAACTTCATGCTTTCGATGTTCATCTTCCAGCACCGTCTGCTGGCGATATCCCTTTTCTTCATTCTCCTTCTGTGCCTCTTTCTGTTCTCTCCGTGGTTTTTACTCCTCTTCTTGGATAAGGAGGAGCCGCATTATCGTCGCAATATCTCCCAACAGTTGCTCCGTTGCTTGGGTTCGTAGTCAGGCACCTCGCTTCTCAATGTTCATGTCTGGTTTTGACTATCACTGTTATCAACCGCGTCCTCGTCTGCGAATCAAGTTTGTTACGACCGACTCCTTTGTAACGTCGATAGATCCGGGGTTCTCCTAGCCTACACCAGAAAAGATTGAACACAAATCCGACAGAGACTTCGGAAAGGCTCTATTGCGTCACTTGTTTCTTCACGGCTGACCCACTCCTCCTCCACTGTCAGTAATTGACGAGCCTGCGCTCTCATTTGTGCGCGCTCGGCATCACTCACGGAATACAACTCTCACTCGCTGGGAGGACTTCCACTCACGTGTTGTGTTTCAGAAATTGCACTTGCACATACGCGTCCTCTCTGTTGCCCTCATGTAGCTTCCTGGAATTGTTCTCGAATCTCGGGGCAATTAAGAGTCATGTGATGCTCCCAAACGAACCCACATGTGAAGTACGTGAAATGGCTAGGTAAATTAGCGCCCCCAAAAATGATATAGACCTTTCCAGCACGTTCCAACCATCTGTATTGATTTCCACAATAAAACATGCAGAGGGATGTCTATGCTTCAATGCACTGAAGAAAGTTCACACTCTTGTCAGTCAGAAGCAGCAGCAGCAACAGAAGCAGCAGCAGCAGCAGCAGCAGCAGCAGCAGCAGCAACAGCAGCAGAGAACTAAAAACAACAGCAGAAACAACCGCAGCATTTGCGATAGCAGCAACACCAATGCCAGTAGTGACACTAGTTGCAACAGCAGACCATCTGTAGTTTCAGTGCAGTGATATGACACATGGTGGTGACTGTTCTTGTAGAAGTGATGCTGATGACGGTAATAGCAGCAATGACATTGCAAGTAGCCTTTTTAGATTTTTAGAAATTCATGTGCTCTGTTGGAAAAATATTGGACTGCATGTGTTGTCATTTGTGAAAGTATGGAAGAGAAGTATAAAATACCGCTGTGGAATGGAAACCTTGCTTCAGGAACACAGCTTGAAACCACATTCTTCATAAAAAAGAAATGTATACACTCCACGTAACAAGGAAAGACACACGCGCAGCTTTCGCAGGGCTTCCGTCGGCTTCTTCAACGCTCTCACTCAGAATGAAGTGACATGGTGTTCACTTGGTTCTGATTTCAGAGTCAGCATGCGTGGCTGGCCCACAGTCCTCCTACTGCTTCTGGGTCTGGCTTTGTCATCTTGGAGCCAGCCCAGACGCGAGCCGCATACAAATCTTCACAACCAAGTCCAACCAAGAGCACAAGTGACATCGCCTCCTTCACGAAACACTGCATCTACGCGCACTAGACACGAAAAAAGTACAAAACAAGACTTGGCGGCCCCCACGACCTGTGAATTATGTAGATGCCACCAGGAAGGTCGTGACTTCATCGCCGACTGCTCGGGACAAGGGCTGAGGTCCATTCCCACTTCCGTGCCGGACAACATCACGTCGCTGCTTTTCAACGACAACAACCTGGACACCAAGGACGGAACGTTCCTGCGCTTTCGACGTCTCCGCCTGCTGGACATCTCGGCGAACGGAATACAGTCCATGAGCGCTGGGTTCTTTGGAGGTCTGGCCAGCTTGGAGGAACTGCTCCTGGAGAGAAACAAGCTGCGCTACAGCCGTGACGTCTTCAAGCCGGAGATCTTCGCGCCACTGGTGAGACTGCGACACCTGACTCTCCATGGCAACACGGCCGACATGCAGGCAGACCTGGACTACCCGGATGTGGCTCTCTCCCAGGCCCTCCTGTTGGAGGACCTCACCCTGGACGGTCTCACCAACAGAAGCTTCGGACCTGGCCTGCACAGGCTCAGGAACCTCACCTTTCTCTCCCTGTCGGGCTTCAACTCTCAAGGCTTCTGTCAACTCGAAGTACTCACCAACGACACATTTGTTCACGTGCCGTTCATCAAGACACTCAACGTAAGCAAATGTCAATTACATTACATAGATAGTGGCGCCTTTATCCCATTGCAACAAATCGATACAATCGACTTTTCCATGAATATAATGATGGGCTTTGATAATCTAGAGCGTGCGTCCTACGGCTTCCAGAACAGAACCATACGACTCTTGAAAGCTTCATCGCTATATGGACCGCACATCAGCTGTGTTATAGTGCGTAGACATCACTGTCAGTATCTACGTAATGTGGAAGAAATTCATGTAAATTTCAATAGGATCCAAACCTTTGAGTTAGGTGCGTTATCACATTTGGTGAATATTCAAGTGGGGTACGCCCAGGGAAATCTTTTTGACGGTCCAGAACTTTTCTTCGAGTCTGGAAGCAAAATAATAATACACACACTGGACATATCATACACATATAATATGGATGACTACAACAATGACGAAGTGACCAGTCCTTTTCAGCTCACCAAGTTTGCTTTGAACTATACCCAGACACCAGCCTTGGATCACTGCGAAGCTTCACGCGAAGTTTTCTATACAATCAGAACATCATACGTTCAATACTTGAGCACTCGCAGATCAGTGGGTTTTCCTCCATTACCTGTACCGCCCAACCTCAGAGTCGTTCGAGTAAGGAACAGAGCGATTGTAGCGCGTATTTGGGAAACAGAGTTCACGTCCAATCAAATCGAAGAGATAGACTTGAGTGGTAATTTGATTCAAGAATGGGTTGGGCCTGTGACCGGACTAAACAAGCTGAAAATCATAAATCTATCCAAGAACTACGCTTATCTATTGGAATCCTCTTTCATGTATAACATGCAAGCACTTGAGGAAGCTGATTTCTCATACAACTTGCTGGGTGACCAAGTGGCCAACAGAACCAAAGTACTTGGTTTTTACAGCTTGAATGCATTGCGAAAATTAGACGTATCCTATAATGGCCTATACCTGCTTCCAAAAGAGATGTCCATGGCGTTTAGAACCGCGGAGGAACTTCGTCTGAGTCACAATCAGTTGACGGCACAGGGACTGGAAATAGACCTGACTAATTACACCAAGCTTCGGTACATCGACCTGTCGTCCAACAGCCTGGACAGACTAACACCGAACATCACCTCTGCTCTGGACAGTCTG
Source organism: Theodoxus fluviatilis (assembly GCA_034096865.1). Taxonomy (NCBI): domain Eukaryota; kingdom Metazoa; phylum Mollusca; class Gastropoda; order Cycloneritida; family Neritidae; genus Theodoxus; species Theodoxus fluviatilis. The sequence continues at coordinate 22,625 of JAWQFJ010004109.1, forward strand.
GCAAAGAGGGACAACTCGTCCCTCCGCGTGGATCTGAGCAAGAACCCTGTGAGCTGCGTGTGCGGCAACCTGGACTTCCTGCTGTGGCTGCGTTCCACACGCGTGGTGCTTGTGTCCCGAGAAGAGCTGACCTGCGTGAAGGAGGACGGGTCCACGGTGGGTGTGTGGGCGGCCTTGGAGGAGCTGGACACTCGGTGCAGGGAGAGACTGGGCCTGTTCATGGGGTCTGCCCTGGGATCCCTGGCCATGGTGGCTGTGCTGGTGGGTCTGGTCATCTACCGCTATCGATGGAAGCTGCGCTTCTGGTACTACCTTGCAAGGTAAGCACTTACGTCATGCGTTCTCTGAAGACGTTTGTTGAGTATGAACCACTGTACTGACAAGAAAGTTTTCCGGCTTTCCCTGAAGTTAGTTGAAATTGGTCTTTTCTTGGTGTGACTGACTTTGATTCAGGCTCTCAGAGTTCGTGACTAGTTATTAACATTATTAAGAGGAGAAATTATTTGATGTAAATAATTGTTTGCAGTTATGACAGAAAGGTATTGGTACGCGCGAATCTTCCCCTACTGCAAAGGGATGTTAAGCTTCATAGTTGGCGATAGTTTTCATTGAAACTGAACGATCATGCAAAATTCACTGAACGATTTTCATGAGATTGTCTCCCCTTGCTTGCAGGGCCCGCTACCGCCAGGACCAGGGTGCCCCGGTGCACTTCCGCTACGACGCCTTCATCTCCTACGACTCCGAGGACTACGAGTGGGTGAGGGGCCAGCTGCAGCAACGCCTGGAGCGGGACCACGGCCTACGGCTGTGCATCCACCAGCGGGACTTCCTGCCGGGCACGCCCATCGCCGCCAACGTCGTGGAAGCCGTGCAGACCAGTCGCCGCACCGTGTGCGTGCTGTCCGAGAATTTCCTGGACAGCTACTGGTGCACGTACGATATGCAGATGGCCAAGATGGAGGGGCTACACACGGGCAGGGACGTGGTGCTGCTGCTGCTGTACGACCACACCATCAAGCGCGCCTTGCCGCGAGAGATCGTGTACTACATCCAGAGCGAGTCGTACCTGGAGTACCCCCAGCACCAGGACGACATGGCCACCTTCTGGAACAACCTAGTCCTGGCCCTGCAGAGGCCCTAGGCAGTCCGCGGGTCTGTGTGCTTAACGAGGGATGCTGTAGTGTGTTGAGTTGTTTCCTTGAATGATCATCTCGGACGTTGGCCATGGATGTACCAATAAACGCTTGCTGAAGTTTGGTTTGGGTGCAAGCAGGAAAACCATGATACGTACTTCAATATCACACTGGGTCAGAATTGACTATTTCCGTACGCAAATGTTGCAAACTGCTCGGCTATCAAACAAACCTGTAAGGGTTCGAGGGTGTGGTCCAATGGTTTTGTTTGTAAGTCTTAAAAGACTGGTGTTACTGGTCTTTGTGTACATTTTCAAAAACTTTGTTTCTTCGACTTACACTGTTCTAGTTGACGTTGTTCTCCGTTTTCCCTGGTGCTGAGCGACTTTGGTCATACACGAACTTCCCAACAGTCAGTGCTATTACTGCCAAATGAGGCTGCTACCTGTCGCAGTAGGTATAGACGTAAGTTTGCAATATTGAAGAGCATTTAGTTGCATCGATGCTATTGAATGCACCGAATGAAGAGGTTTGAACTAATTTTACTCTTCAAGGCCATGGAGACAAACGGACGGACATCCATGTGCATAATTTAATCTGCGATATGCACGGCAACAGGTAGATTGCTTCATATTCTGAAGTCCATTGTTCCATTTCACTTGTTTATCTCTTCACTAAGGCTCAGAGAAACCAGTCACAGAACCACGTTCACGTGAATTATTTTGCCGTAACTCAAGCCCTGAATAACATTCACGGACACAGTCTGATAACAGGCATGTCATGCAAAGAGTCACATTTTGATAATTTTTCCCATTTCATTACTTCAGGAGAGAAACTTCACCCAGAAGAATAACTGGAGAATTGTACACATGAAGATTAAGTGTGGATCCTACGCTACACATACACACGAACATACGCACACATGGCGTCATCAAGTATCCAGCAAGGACATCATCATCCACGCCCTTTAAGCAAATACTTCAAAGGATAAATGTCATGTACTTGAAAAGTCAACAGCATTACCTTTTTCAGCATGCAGAAACTAAACATATACACGCATGTACATGTAAATGTACATAGGATGAGATGACTGTCTTAATTGTAAGTCTTGTATTGTTTTATTATTTTAAAATCACTTACTATAATTTTTGTTCTAAATGCATTTCGTGCAGGTAGCATACCAGTAAAACACTTATAAAATGATTAATACCTACGAACTTGTAATCAACGTTAGTTGTATTGTTTATAAGCTTCAAATCAAAGTATTGTTGAAACTTACAACGAAAAACACCTAAAACACCGTAAAATAATTTGCTGAAGAGGTTTAAAAACGTTAAGTCAATGTATAGCGGTAATTGTTGTAAACAGTTAAATTGAAATCATTTGAGATGCAATTTTCCATAATAAAGAAAATGAACTTGAAACCAGTGTCATGTTGTTCCATGCCGAGTGTCCTGAGTTTCTGATCCTCGTACTTCCCTTGAAGTCTTTCTTCTCGTGTAGAAAAAACACGAATGGGCTCATTCTTGTGACGACCACGCTTTCGAATGCAGACTCTGAAGAGTCTTAATCAGCAAACCGCCAGGGTTGACGAGGAATTCTACTCAACGAGTACACTGACTGTAGCAGTAAAGATCATGAATCGAAACCAATCTAGACAGTCATGAATACAGAACGGGACAAAGTCTCCAGTACATTCCTACATTCTCGTTTTTGTGATAATTACAGCTGTCACAGATGTGACCAAGTGTGTGTGTGTGTGTGTGTGTGTGTGTGTGTGTGTGTGTGTGTGCGTGCGCGCGCGCGCGCGCGTGTGTGTGTGAGTGTGTGTGTGTGTTTGTGTGTGTGTGTGTGTTTGTGTGTGTGTGTGTGTGTGTGTGTGTGTGTGATTTTGTGTGTGTGTGTGTGTGATTGTGTGTGTGTGTGTGATTGTGTGTGTGTGTGATTGCGTGTGTCTGTTTGCGTGTGTATGTGTGCGTGTATTTGTGTGTTTGTGTGTATGTATGTGTTTGTGTTTTTGTGTATGTGTGTGTGTCTGTGTGTGTGAAGGAGCGTGTGAGTCGATGATGCATGTACTTGGAAGCTGATATGTGTGTATATCTCTGCATGTGATCATGTTTGCGTGCTTGCAGGCCTGGATTTGTGCGTGGTTGCCCGCATGAACTGAATATGACATGGTAACTTTCCAACAACAGAACTCATTTCAAAGTGTGTTGTGCTAATGCACATGCAGACATAAAGGCGCGATGGACATTATACATAACTCAGATTGTATATGTTCATTCGATGCAAAAAGCAACAACACACATACAAACACACACATGCATGCACACACACAAACACACACATACACATACACACACATACACATATACACACTATAATGCACACGCACACACGCACACAACCATACACACAAACATGCGCAACAAAGACAGGTGGGGTTTTTCTTTGAATATATCTTAGACATCGAAAACTGTCTTCCTTGCTGCTTGAGGGGCAAATGGCAGATGATGGCGACTGCAGTGTCCCTCCCTGCCCTCGTCTCCCCCCCCCCCCCACCTACCCGCCACAAACTTTTTCCACACCCACCCTCCGTCCCGACACCCCCGTCGCCCCCTCCCCCCTCCCCCCTCCTACCTCCCCCCTCTACCTCTCCCCTCCCCTCCCTCTCCCATCTCCTCCCCCTCTACAAGCCGTAGATATACAGTACGAACACACGGAGACTTTACATTCCTTCATGCTCTTCTCTTCTCTCGTCCCCCCCCCCCCCTTTTAAACCTCCCCCCCTTTCAACCCCCCTCTCTCAACCCCCACCCCTAATAGTCGTAGATACATGTATACAGTACGGACACTCATGCCCCCTAGGTTTATGAAATAAATTGTGCCGTAATACGGCACCCAAACTTGAACTTGCTTGACATTCGGTGATATTACATTCCTCCCTACCCGCCACAAACTTTCCCCACACGCGCCTTCCGTCCCGTCCCCCCCTCCCCTCCCCCCCCTCCCCCCCCTCCCCCCCCCTCCCCCCCCCCCGACCACCTTCTCCTCCCCTCCCCCTCCCCACTACAAGTCGTAGATATACAGTGCGGACACTCGGGAATTTTACATTCCTCCATGCCCTTCCCTGACCTCGTCCCCCCTCCCCCACCCCCACCCCCCACCTCCACTCCCCCCACCCCTACCCTACAAGTCGTAGATAAACAGTACAGACACTCGGAGATTTTACATTCCTCCATACCCGCCTCAAACTTTCCCCGCACCCTTCCTCCGTTCTGTCCCCCCGTCTCTCCCACTCCCATCCAACCCCCCCCCCCCCCCCGGACCCCCCCTCCCCTCAAGCCCTTCCATCGTCTGCACTGACGTTCATTAATTTTAAGGTAACAAATGTAACCGTCCAATCAGCGTGGCGCGAAAAACTTCTGGCGCGAAAATGACATAATATCAATTAATATCGTCCAATGAAAGTATCGGCGCTCACTCTATGTTTAGATGCACTTTTTTTGCGCAGGCGCGGAAAAGGGGTGTGTCTAAACATAGAGTGTTCGTCGATCCGATCTATTAATAGATTTGGAAAACCCTCATAGTGACGTTTCACCTACACAGCGCGTTCATCGATTGTCGATTCTAAGAGCTCCGTCCGGTCCCCCTCTCTCCCCCTCCCCCCACCTACCCTCCGTCGCGATTGGATGGGTGGGAATGGGAAGTGCATGGGAAATGGGGGGTGCGAGGAGCGG
>JAWQFJ010004109.1:35000-57500 GCA_034096865.1 Theodoxus fluviatilis
GGAAGCCGCCATCTCTGGGCTGATGCACCGCGCAAGGAAATAGGGCATCTAGGTTTGAAGGCCAGGCAAATTTTGGACATACTAGCCAACCTAAAACCAATACGTCATTCCTAAAGGTAATTAAATTTTCTTTCATCGGAGCCTAAATATTGCGGTTGTCAAAGCAGAGCTTCTCGATGTAATTTCACAAAATGTCGGACACTTCCGTAATTGTTTTCGTTTTTAGGGGTTTATACTTTAGAGATATGGACAGATTTTGGTATCATTCGATTTATTACTTAATTGCGCGTACATTGATACCAATTTAGCTTTGTGCAATGTCTGTCCCAAATTCACCAGGCGAGTAAACGGAGTACCATAAAACTCACCCGTTGCCGCCTAGGCTGGAAAAGCGGGATTTTCACAATCGCGCGACTTCACTGTATCACTATATTTTGTGCGGCGCTTTAAAAATACTAATGCTTTAATGATAAACGTACATTCAATTCAAAGAAGAAAGAAAGTTCTTTATTTCTGTGTAAATTACACATCTGTAGTACTTGTGTAAGCCAAACACAGCTCCCGTGAAAATCGTCAATTTTGGCTGTTTTGCACGTTAGATCGCACTTTAGTGCGACGCTGCCACTACCTAATTCGTGTTGGAGTCATCGTCTTTTCGTGACCTGCATGAACTGATTTTCTTGTCATTACATTTTAAGCAAAAACTATATGAGCATCACAAATTTATTTGTGTTTATACATGATAAATATCACTCACGTCCAAAGGTTCTATAAAATCCAAGTTTGTTGCTTGCGCTAAAAAGTTTCGAGGTACATTTTTGCAGGTAACAGTCCTGCAGTCGTTATTTAAAACATCTCAGGAAACTGTTCTCATTCAGTAAGCCCAAGTTTTTCCAACTGAACCGAGATTCGATAAACGCATTTCAATCGCTTTCATGCACTTCATTCCTTCGGGTATGTTAGAGCGAAATAACATGAAACAGGCTTGCGTGGGTTTTCTGTTGTCCAGCGTACGACGTAGCCTAAGCTAATATTAATTTCACCGCCTGAAGCGAAGATTAGCTGATTTAGAAGACCACTGTCAGTGTAGAGGGCGGGGTTGTCTGACATTTCCAGTCCAGGTTGGATGCAGAGGATTTCCGACAGGGTCCGCCACCCATTTCCTGCACGGGCGCCCAGCCAGGTCCCGTGAGGTCGGTGGGGTCACTTGAGGAGCTGCAGAGGGTGGCCGAGTCCGCGTCCTGCTCATCTGGCAGACCGGGGAGGGGTCCAGTTGACAAACGAATGGTCCGGCGGCCCCCGTGGCCACGTTGGCTGCTCGCGCTCTCCGCCCCATCCCCCCACCCCCTCCGGCTGCATTTGATACTGGTGCGATGCAACTTAAGTTGCTCCTGTACAGGAATAGACATGATAGGATGACATTCATGGGCTATTGGTTGCTAATTTGTAGGTGTTATTCTCCATGGATAACCTACTGGTTGGCTTGGTTGTCAGGTAGAATTTAGAGTTATCGGGCTGTATTCAAATGGCATACTGGTGACCCATTCACATTTGCCAGATGGAGTTTAGCATTATTAACCCCGTTTCGGTCACGAAGTCATTACCATTTCTCTTTTGGCTTTTCCCCCCTCCTTTTTCTGACGTCACAAGTCAAACTGTCAATGCCATAAACTGTCTGGACTATTCCATTATTTGATGCTGGCATTTATGTCTAATTTTCCCATTTTAGTTTTTATAGTTTTGATGCTCTGACTAATGTGTTGTCTTGGTTTATTTTAGTTTGCCGTCGTGCTTTTGTATAACCGTGTTAGTATGAAACAAGGGTGGGTCAACACCATACAAGACAAGAGCGGGATTTTTCTCACAGAAGAACGCGAAATCATGAAACCCTGGACTGAGTACTGCTCTGACCTGTACAACTATGACACCAAAGGAGATCATAAAGTACTGAACTGTTCTCAGACTACCGAGGAAGACAACTCCTCAATTATTCGAGAAGAAGTGGAGACAGCGGTTAAGTCCCTCAAGAAAGGGAAGTCAGCTGGGGTTGACAACATTCCAGGGGAACTCATCCAGGCAGGAGTCGACGCAATGATCGATGCACTCACAAAGATCTGCAGTAAGATCTGGCAGACGGGAGTTTGGCCAACCCCGTGGACACAGTCCCTAGTGATTACATTGCCCAAGAAAGGAAACCTGCAAATGTGCCAGAACTACCGCACAATCAGCCTCATCAGCCATCCCAGCAAGGTCATGCTGAAAGCTCTGCTGAACAGATTAAAACCTCAGGCAGAGAAAACCATTGCTGAAGAGCAGGCAGGTTTCAGACCAGGTAGAAGCACCACCGAACAGATCTTCAATCTGAGAGTCCTGTGTAAGAAACATCTACAACACCAACAAGATCTGTACCATGTCTTTATAGACTTTAAGAAAGCATTTGTCAGAGTCTGGCATGCTGCGCTGTGGGCCACAATGAGAAGCTACAGCATCAGCTCCAAGATCATCAAAGTCGTCAAACATCTCTATGACAGAGCGACCAGCGCAGTCCTGTTCAATGGTACCACAGGCGAATGGTTCAGGACAACGGTCGGAGTCAGACAGGGCTGTCTACTCTCCCCCACACTCTTCAACCTCTTCCTCGAAAGGATAATGACTGATGCCCTAGCAGACCACGAAGGATCAATCAGCATCTGTGGCAGAAAGATCACCAACTTACGTTTTGCTGATGACATTGATGGATTAGCAGGAAGTGAAGAGGAGCTGACTAGTCTTGTCGAGCACCTGGACAAGACCTCACAGGCATATGGCATGGAGATCAGCGCCGAGAAGACCAAGGTGATGACGAACAATCCTCGGGGCTTCAAAATGGAAATCAAAGTGAAGGGCCAAAAACTTGAAGCTGTGAACAACTTCAAATACCTGGGATCTATTGTGACTGATGAAGGGTCCAAACCAGAGATACTGTCCAGGAAAGCACAAACAACAGCAGCATTGGCAAAGTTGAAGCCAATATGGCGTGACAGAAATATCACTCTCGCGTCGAAGATCAGGCCCATGCGCACGCTGGCCATATCCGTATTCTTGTATGCATGCGAGTCCTGGACACTCTCACCTGAACTACAGAGACGGATACAAGCCCTGGAAATGAGATGCTACCGCAAGATTCTGAACATCTCATATAAAGACCATGTCACGAATGAGGAAGTCAGCAACAGGATCAGGAGAGCAATTGGACAGTACGAAGACCTGCTCTCAAGCGTGAAAAGCAGAAAGCTGAAGTGGTACGGTCACGTGTCAAGAGGCAGTGGGCTGGCCAAGACCATCCTGCAAGGTACCGTACCAGGTGGGAGAAGGAGAGGCAGGCAGAGAAAGAGGTGGGAAGACAACATCAAAGAGTGGACAGGCTTGACCTTTGCTGACTCACAGCGAGCCACACAGGATAGAGATCGATGGAGGAAGATTGTCCGAAAGTCATCAGTGGTGCCTCAACAACCCATCTCAGGGTTTAGAGATTGAACTGAACATACCTATTGCCTGGGACTCGACAACACCTGAGGGGGGAAAAAGAAAAGAAAAACTGAGTTCAACATTAATGTGTTTATGAAATCCAGTGGCTGGCATGGATGAATATCAATTACATCGACATCACTGATCATTTATGAACCGTTGGCGCAGGTAGATTCTTGCCCCAAACGCGCTAGGATGTATGAGGGAGGAAGCATGTATCTTGTAATCAAAGGGAGAAAACTCCAATTTGTTCAATTGTGGCAACATCTAACTTTTCATCGTGGCTAATCCCAGTTAAGCTGGCAAGGTGACACCCAGATTTAGAATAAAAGCAGTTTCACAACCTAAGTGGTTCAAGTTTTAACTATCCCAGTGCCATGAACCGATCTGGTCGGTTCAAGAATCATTGCCCGGTTGCTTGAACCGACCTGGTGGTTGATAAAGATATTGTGGTGTTCTTAAAACGGCAGATTATATCATTTCTTGACATAATATTCATTTTGGAAGAAAATAAACACATATTTGGACCCACAAAAGCGCTTGTTATCGTTTTCGCCCCCATTTCGCTCACGGAGGGCAACATGTCAACAAAGATGGCGATGTGAGTTCACTTCCGCGATTGTGTAGAGCATCATACTCACACAAGAACACGCGCATTCAAGTTGAAAGGAATTATACACACACATGCACACGCGCATTCACGCTGAAAGGAATTACACACACATATGCACACGTGCATTCAGGTTGAAATGAATTATACACACACATGCACACAAGCATTCGAGCTGAAAGGAATTATTCACACACATGCACACGCGCATTCAAGCTGAAAGGAATTACACACACATATGCATTCAGGTTGAAAGGAATTATACACACACATGCACACAAGCATTCGAGCTGAAAGGAATTATACACACACATATGCACACGCGCATTCAAGTTGAAAGGAATTATACACACACATGCACACGCGCATTCACGCTGAAAGGAATTATACACACACATGCACACGCGCATTCAGGTTGAAAGGAATTATACACACACATGCACACAAGCATTCGAGTTGAAAGGAATTATACACACACATGCCCACGCGCATTCAAGCTGAAAGGAATTATATACACACATGAACACGCGCGTGCGCTGACACCAAAGCTACAGACTGTCGCCAAAGACCATACATGAATTTTTGCTTGCTGCGATACAGTTTTTTCCTCACAACTCTCACCATCTTTCCGAGATCTTTTTCTTTTCCCGATTAACTGGTGGAAGGCAGACTGCACGGAAGTGCGTCGCAGGGTATAGGCTCAACTCGTCAGCATTTTCTTCTTTTGTTTTGGAGCCAGAGCCTGTGTCAGGAAGTGAAGATCTTTCCCGAGGGTATGGTCTTTTATTTGTAACTTTGGGCGGCGGGTTAGGCACATAAAAAATAGTTGGAATACCATTTCAGACCAGTCTATCTTTTTCAGCTGGACGATGAATTGATTTGGTTCAAAGTGGTCACTGCACAGTACAAGACCAGCAGTAGACAGATGAGCAGCACTTTCCCCCATCAAATCTTGACGTCTTGAATTTTGCACCCATTTGCTACATCTTGTCTCGTCTCGGGGGAAGCGGAAAAGATATTTTCCACGACAGTCGTATCTGGCATTTGAACACGATATTGCAGCGCAGTTTTCTCCTCCGTGCCTTCGTCGCTTCATTTTCAGCTATGAGAGAATGAAAGCGTCGATTGTAATTCCAGCTAGAAACACCAAGTGTTCAGAGTTATGCGAGGAAAAGCTTTCTAGCCTATTGACGCCAGTCGCTTTTTCTAATGGAAGACCCAAAATGCCATCGCAGCTCTATACTATAGACGTTCTTCACGCAGCCGCCATTTTGAAATCGAAAACGAGACTAAGTCCGCAAATTTAATGGCGTCCAGCGTCTATGGCGAAACCGAAGGCTTCATCATCACATAGACACTGCTGTGTTCCTTATTGCGAGAACGATGATCGATATGACGAGAACTCCAGACTGTCCTTTTTCAAATTCCCCACAGACAAGAAGCAGAAGAAACTATGGATCTGGAAGATTCGGCGTGATCCTGGCAAAAAATTCAAGGCAACAAGAGCTTAGATTTAGGTCTTGTAAAAGCAAAAAAAAAAGTTAAATTATCTAACCAGAACATTCAAGATCCTCATAAAAACACCATATTTGTCATATCTTTTCATCAACTCAACTACACTTCTTACGAAATAAAGCCATTTCTACAACTTGATATACGAATAAAAGCGACAAGGCTTCAGATAGTGCCTCACGAGGAGCGCACATATTTGTGATGTAAAACGTTAACTTCATTACAGTATTACACTTCGAGTGATCTTATCCGATACCAGTTGATGTTTTACCCCTCTGCTAAGATTATAATACAACTCATTCGAGTTTTACATGAAACATTTAGTTATTTCGATCGTCTGCTGGCGTAGTGGCTACGGTTCGATCGTGTTCGTCTGCTTGGTTCGTATTGTTGATCATTATGAATGGTGTTTCTTGAAATAAGGTCAGTAAGCCTATATGTGACCCTCCACCACGGAATGAGTCGCTTTGTCCCCCTGGGCCATTTTCAGTTTTTTACTCTGTCTGAAAGTATTTTAAATGGCAATCACAATGGTGAAAACCGTTTGAAAATCGGACAATTAGTCTCCGAGTTATAGGTATTTAAATATACTTACCCTCGGAAATGTGTTTCTGAGAAAAATTTAAATAAAAGTTTTGAAACTTCAGCACAACAGTTTCCTTAGCAACTATGCATGCATTTCTTTGAAATTTGGCACAGTCATACAACATAACATAAAAAACTAACACACAAATTTTCAGTTTGAAACATAAAGTAGTTTATTGTCAACATTGTTTCAGAAAATACACAAAAATGTACGTTCACGGATAAATTGTCACAATGGCTTACTGATCAAAAACCTATTCATAATAATTTTAAAATCAGTGCTAATGTGCACAGGTCCAAGAAACACAAAAATTACACTAAAATGTTTGTGTAGTAAAGTGTGGGGTGGGGGTGGGGGTGCACAGTGATTGTTAAACTATTCATACGCCACAATGGGAACTGATGATGCTATTAGATTCCAAAGTATTTTATTCAAAGAAACATACAAAACTATTTACAAGCAATGTTGATGCGGCATCGACCTGAAAACAATCACATACAATATGTAGTTTCAGAGCCAGTCCAACTATTTGAAGTCATTTCATCATTACTGTTCATTTAATACAAATATTTCTCAAACAAGCAATGCGAGATGTACAGCAGAGAGCTGAATATTCTCTCAAGTCTGCACATTCATCTTCGGCAAAATTAATGTTTACAAACGAAATTCAACTTGTGGGTTGAGATCGGCTCCGTGGCCGCTGAAAGTGATCTCGATCTGTTGATTTACATCAATCTGACACAAGAAATCAGTAATACACTATAAATTTACAAGTTTACGGGAACATACCTTCATGTATGCTTGTTTTCCGTCGAAAAATCAGCAGTAGTGAGTCGAAATCACGATAGGCACGGAAGCGTGGCGCGTTGAAGGCAGAAGCGCTAACACCTCGAGGCTCACTCTAAGCTGCACTCCGATTGGCTGGTTCCTTCCCTCTCCCATATGGTCCATAGTTAAGCGAACCAATCAGATTGAAGGTTTTGAATGCATAGTGATATCAGGTCTTACAAAAAGGATCCAAAAAGCTGCGAAATGGTGAGAGAAAAATAATTGAAATCGGTTGAGTAGTTTTTGAGATACAAGCATTTTAAATTATGAATATTTAATGAAGTATTTATTTTGAAACCCCTCTTGCATAAATTAAGTATTTAAACGTATTTAGAGACAGATTTGGTAAATGAAACTCGCTGACATTGTAGATAAAGGATTACTGAACCAGAAACAACCAAAAACTCAAAATCGACAACCCACACCCCTTGTACCTATTTCCAGTGCTAGCGCCGAATGGTTCCAGGGATAAAGCGTCTCATTCCGTGGTGGAGGGTCACATATGTTAATTTATAACGCTAATATAACCATGGGCTGTCTTAATTTATCAAAGCTGTATGTTGATTGCGTCAATAGGTCGTGAAATACATTTTACAAATCCAAGCTTCGCGCACTTCTATTTATAGCTGACGCGCGGACCTCAGCGGCACCAGGATAGATTATAAATACATTGTTGTCCTCGAACCTGCCTGCTGTTGACATCGTGTACAATGCTATTATTGCCTGATGCTATGAAATACGTTCACCAGTAAAAGGTCCAACACATATATTCCTAAGGTTGTATTATAATCTTAGCAGAGGGGTAAAACATCAACTGGTATCGGATAAGATCACTCGTAGTGTAATACATGTACTGTAATGAAGGTCACGTTTTACCTCACAAACATGTGCGCTCCTCGTGAGGCACTATTTGAAGCTTTGTCGCTTTTATTCGTATCTCAAGTTGTAGAAATGACTTTATTTCGTAAGAAGTGTAGTTGAGTTGATGAAAAGATATGACAAATATGGTGTTTTTATGAGGATCTTGAATGTTCTGGTTAGATGATTTAACTTTTTTTTTGCTTTTACAAGACCTAAATCTAAGCTCTTGTTGCCTCGAATTTTTTGCCAGGACCACGCCGAATCTTCCAGATCCATAGTTTCTTCTGCTTCTTGTCTGTGGGGAATTTGAAAAAGGACAGTCTGGAGTTCTCGTCATATCGATCATCGTTCTCGCAATAAGGAACACAGCAGTGTCTATGTGATGATGAAGCCTTCGGTTTCGCCATAGACGCTGGACGCCATTAAATTTGCGGACTTAGTCTCGTTTTCGATTTCAAAATGGCCGCTGCGTGAATAACGTCTATAGGACATTCTCATTAACGTAACCTGCAGGAGTTATCCTCGGCGCTCTCTGTCGAAAAACAACGCGTTAGGTAGAACCTGGCAATTCCGGTTGCATTGTCGAAGCGTCTGCACTGAATACTAAGATCGCTCAAAGTACATGTATGTGGGGGTGGAAAACAGTCCTATGTCATGTAAAGCTCGAATGAGTAGCAGCAGATAACTGTTTAGTTCTGGCTTGAATTGACAATTTCGTTTCCCTGGTCTGGCGAGGACAGAAAATTCACTATCATCGAGTCGATGAGTGATCAACTTGAGCGCACTCAGCGAAATATCTCACTTGTAAGATCGGGTCGATGATGACAAGAAAATGGCATTAATACAAACAAAAAGTTTTATTACAACTAAAATCACCGATTATATTAATAACTGACCATTTTTACACTTGCAGCTAGTACTCAAACAAACGACACCGTACATACCTAGGAGACGAACATGATCGAACCGTAGCCACTACGCCAGCAGACGATCGAGCTAGTGTGATATAATGTTTCATGTAATGTTCGAATGAGTAGCAGCAAATAACTGTTTAGTTCTGACTTGAATTGACTATTTCGTTACATGCAACAACACTCACACGGAGCAAGACAGACACATGAAAAGAAGAGGCAGGCATATGCAAAGACATAGGTATTCCGTCGCTGAGGTACATGAAAACAGGCGATCAGGAACGCAAGTAAACAGATTTGGCAAACGCATAGATAAACACAAGCATAGACATACAGAGGCAAGTACATGTAGAGAGGCAAGCAGACTGCTGACTGACAGAAACACACACATATACATGTACATTCGAGCGCATGCACATTACATGAAACATTATATCACACTAGCTCGATCGTCTGCTGGCGTAGTGACTACGGTGCGATCGCGTTTGTCTGCTAGCCAGCTAGGTACGTACGGTGAGGTTTGTTTACTTATCTTCTGTGGGTTTTGTGCAGAAAGTAGACGTTAAAACAGTCTAATATGACAATTTTCGATTCGTTTTTAATCTAATTAATCTTTTTGCATGCTTTAATGTCATCCTTTTGCCACGATCTAGAGATCGTTACATCAGCTTCTATTGTTACCAGTCTACCGGAACTGCCAGAAGTAAAGGGACGAAACTCGGGCTTAATTTCCGTTTCAGAAATGAGAATGTCCTATTGCGGAGGACCGCTATTGCGGGGGTCGCTATTGCGGAATTTTTTTTGGTCAAAAGTTCTTAAGGCTATTTTGATTCTTTTGTCCTAAAACGCCAAAAAAATGTTACTCTTTTAACTTGGAAATGTTTTCGGGTTTTACCGATAGCGCTCAGCCTAGGCCGCACCCGCCACCCCGCCTGACTGACTTAGCCTGTCCGGGGAGTTTCACCTAAACCCGGACGCGTTACTTTTTGTCACGTTTGTGTCCAACATCAGCGTCGGGCCCTGGAGTTGGGGCGTAGGGACCACCCGTTGAGAGTCAAACGTGGGATGGAGTTAGAATATAAAGCTTCACCCTTTATTGATAAAACCCGAAAAAATTTCTAAGTGAAAAAAGTAACAAAAATGTTATGGTTTCAATTCTTATGCGTTTTAGGACAAAAGAATCAAAATGGCCTTCAAAACTTTTGACCAAATAAATCCCGCAATAGCGGCCCCCCGCAATAGCGAACCCATTCCTTGCAGTGGTGGCTACGAAACTTTGATAAAATGCTTGATGTTGGGGATCGGTTCGCGGACGTTTTCTTGTAAATAATTTACCACCACATCCAAAAAACATCATAAAGCATACTCTTACATGTTGATTTCAAACACGAAACTTACTCATACAATGAAGAAGGGACTAGAGAAGCAAAAAAAACCCAACAACCTCGAAGTCGACCACTACAACCCCCACCTCCTTTGTGGGCGGTTTGCGCAAAATGACTCGACTGCGAAACAGATGCCAGAAGCAGTCTGGCTCCTGACACCCTGCCAGCTTTCTTGCAAGTGAAGATGAACTCTGATGAGTGTTGTCATGATTTCCGGGTGACTACCACAATGCACAAGAGAGATAAGGCTTGCACTGATGAGTACAACAAAGAACATCAGTGACTGTGAGGTACTGTAGCAGGATGTAAATAGAGAACTGAACATGTGAGTGAGGGGGAGCAGTAGATGTAAATGGAGAACTGTCCGAACTGAACATGTGAGTGAGAAGGATCAGTGGATGTAAATAGAGAACTGTCAGAACTGAACTTGTGAGTGAGGGGGAGCAGTGGATGTAAATAAAGAACTGTCAGAACTGAACTTGTGAGTGAGGGGGAACAGTGCTGTGGATGTAAATAGAGAACTGAATATGTGAGTGAGAAGGATCAGTGGATGTAACTAGAGAGCTGTCAGAACTGAACTTGTGAGTGAGGGGAAGCAGTGGATGTAAATAAAGAACTGTCAGAACTGAACTTGTGAGTGAGGGGGAGCAGTGCTGTGGATGTAAATAGATAACTGAATATGTGAGTGAAAAGAAGCAGTGGATGTAAATAGAGAACTGAACACACAACTAATGAGTCTACATTTCGGGAGTCGAGGTCCCCTCGTCAAGATGTGTGACATATCTTGGCGTAAAGATCGATGAGCATTTTTCTATGGGGCCACACGTAAGCAGAACGATCTCTTCCTCCTACTGGCAGCTCCGACGTATCTCAAGTATCAGACAATGCCTGACTGAAAAATCGGCCACAACTCTTGTATTGACGTTGGTGATGTCTAATCTTGATTACTGCAATAGCCTTCTGCTAGGTGAAACCCAAGAATATCTCCGAAGACTTCAACAGGTGCAGAACACCGCAGCACGTATAGTGAAACGTCCACCTAGTCGTTCTCACATAACACCCATCCTTCGAGAGCTACACTGGCTGCCTGTCCACCAACGTATTGTGTTCAAAACACTGTGTCATGTGTTCAAGTGCGTCAATGGTTTGGCCCCGCTGTATCTGGTTGAGCTCCTCAAGACTTATAAGCCTGTGAGGGATCTCAGATCTTCGGCGCAGTCATTACTCCATGTGCCACGCTACAACACCAAGAGATCTGGGGAGAGAGCATTCTCTTATGCTGGACCAAAACTCTGGAACGATATCCCAGACAGACTGAGGAAATCTCCTTCAATACAGACTTTCAAGTCACAGCTAAAAACTCTTTTATTCAAAGGGTGAACGTGTTGAGCGCCTTGAGCATGCCTTTGGGTGTGAGATTGGCGCTATATAAGAGCCAAAATACATACATACATACATACATACATACATACATACATACATACATACATACATACTGTCGCGTGATACGCGACATGAAGGGTGATGTGGGTTATTCACCTCTGTTGTAAATAGGTAGTGTAAAAAGGAAATAAATCTTCTCTATGTCCGCACTCATGCGCTTGCCACGGTGGGCGGGGCTATTGAGTAGGGAGCGTCACTGCACCACTCCGGAGGGGAACCTAAGGGGTCCTCGAAAGGGGGTATGAGCTGAATCTACGGGAGCTACACGATTGCTGGCAAGGGGGGTACCCTGCCGCGTCCTTTTGTCGATTAGTGATTGGGGAAGATGGGAGAGGCGGGAAATTCCTCATCAGTGATTGGGAGATAATCACGTGGGAGAGGCAATATCGGAGTTGGTAGCGTTTAGTCTGGGCAGACCTATTCCATCAGTGGATGGTGACGGCGGGGGGAGCGTGAGCTCCCACCGACCGTGAAACCACGTTGGGTGGCAGAGCGAGGCGGTTTACCTCGCTAGAATTTTCTCCGTATCAACTCCGGTAGCAGTTGATTCGCACGAGAATGGAAGGGGAGTTTTTCCGCCTGCTGGAACGGAATTCCTGTGGACTTCATCACGGCCTGAGACTGGGGTGAATATTACCGCCGCCATATTTTTTTGGCCATGTGGGAAAATTGATTGTTAATCTGGGTGGAAAATAAGTCGTTTGCTGGGTGCGGGATTCGTGTATCAATGGATGAAGTAAATCCATGGGACTTAATTTTCGAGTAATGAAGCTTTGGGTTTAAGCTGACTCGCGGGGGAGCGAGTGAAGCCTTTTTTAATTGGGCATCAGGTTGGGATGCGCCACTTGAACTTTAAATTCTTGTATGAATGGGCTTCGCAGGGAAGATGGGGTAGTGGGATTATTTGGGCGAAACCTTGTGTGTTTTAGGCTATCGTCTACAAGGGTTATCAACGCTATGCTGTCGGTGGTCGACTTCTCGCGGGAGCAGAGGGCTTCCCGCCTAATCCTCTACACGTCTACTGGTCTGTTTTCCTGTGGTCTCTACGTGCCTACGTTAATCCACGAGTGCTGCGTCTTCTTGGTGGAACCTTGCAGCGCTGTCTCCACGAGTCTACACGGGTAGAGCTCGTGGGTTTCCTGACGTCTCCGATGGAATGCTGCGCTAGCTACGGAGAGCTTGAGCGCGAGGCTGGAGTTTGCGTCTGAGGAGGGAACGTTTCGTCATGCCGTCTTTGTTCAAACGGCTGTGCAAGTATCGTTTCTCTTGTTCGTAGCTCGGTAGCTACTTTTCCGTTTAGACAGGTTGGAACTGAGGTTAAAAGTCTAACGGGGTTCACTTCGGGTAAAGTGGGAAAAAAGTCCGCATCAGGCGGCCTGATCAATTTGGGAATATTGTATCAGAGGCAGAAGGGAGAAGAGAGTCTCTAGCGGGTACATTCACTTGGAAGCAGTGTTGTAACGCAGCTGTATTGTCACAGGATAGATATGTGACGAGAGGGGAGTGATTCTTCGATTGGTTCTCTTGTAGGACGGTATTAATCACTCCAGCTCTGGTTGGTTATGGTGGCTCTGCCGAAGTTAGAATTGCTTTTTCTAAACTGTGCTGACTTGGGGAGAATAAGCGTGGAGCTTGCAAGTCAGGGTAAATCACGTGACAGACAAAGGGGAAAAGAACTTAATCCACGGGGAGGGGTTCTATTTGTCTGGACACCGGTTTGACGCTGGACGTGCGTCGGTGATAGGAGTGTTCGCCAAGACTTCTGAGAAACTGTGTTTGGGGTACAGTGACTTGTTCATGCGTTGGGACAATGTCTTCTTTTCAGACGGACTGAGAAGGAAGAAGTGGGCTTGGGTCACTCTTGGGATTTCTTGTATGAGAATTGGATGTAGTTATTGCTGTGTTCTTCTGGTTACGTGGGCCGGGGGAGAGCCACGTGGAATCAGTGTACGCTAGTCTGGGTGAAGCGTACTGTCAGCGATGTGATGGTAAGACAGTTTTCCTTTCCTGTTTATTCTCCACGTGTTATTGCTGTTTTGACGTGCAGTGTCTTCTCGTGTGCGCATGTGTCGCATGAGCTTGCTGGGTGAGAGAGTATCTGCATGCACGGGAGCGGAGCGGAGAGGACTTGCTTTGTTTACGTTTTTGGCCGCCGGTCGCGCGGCCGGAAACGCCACAGCTAGGGGAAGCAGGGGTAGCCAAGGAATGTGGAGGGGGTTTTGGTAGCGTGCAGCTGGTTGCTGCGTGTGACGTTATACATGGGGAGCGGAGTGACTGGCTGTCATATCCCATGTGTTGTTTGGTTTTTGCTTCTGTCTCACGGAAGAAGTTTGTGATGTTTTGGAGTGTTTGTCAAAACGTGTGTTGGAAGCTGTAATAGATTAATAAGTTTGGGTATTGTTGAATTTATTCCAGTTTCTTGGGAAATAGTGAGGGGAAGAAGGAAGTGGTTTCCCCATTATTACAGGGTGACGGGATCTGTCCCCCTTGAGTGTGTTTTGATCCCAAGTGGTGGTATTTGGGGGATCGCTATGCTCTTGTGAGAGCATTCTCTTACTTTTGTCAATGTGTTTGTGAATAAACTTTAATTTGTTTATTTATTCCCTGATTCAGTGGTCTTTATTCACATGTGGTTTGGCATGCTTCGTGTTTGTGGTGTCCCCCCAAGGAGTGGTGGTCGAGTTTAGGATGTAAACTCTTCATTTATCTAAAGGTCTCTCCCCTCAAGGGCGACTATGTCGTCTCTCTGAGGATGAACCCATCTCTAGCCTATTAGATAACTCGACACATACATAAGCCTAATGTGGAGCAGTGGATGTAAACCATGAGTGATGTACAGTACTATTTGATATTAGCAGTATATATACATGTGCTTGTGTAATAAAGAAAACCCCCCACATATTTTGCCGTTTTCACGGGTATTGTTTCATTGCCGCGCGAATCTCATGACAAAGTGAGCAATCGCATGACAAAACACTAAAAGTACTTGACACCTATGGCATCAATTACAACGAATCTCGTATGATTCAGAGATTTTCAAGAACAATCTAGTCAGAATATAAGTTTGAAAGGGCGTCATAAACAATTTAGCACAGTATGTGCTTGTTTTGAAAGAATTTTTCATAGAATTAGCGTACTGATTGCCATTGCGCATGTTGACGTTTGTGATCTAAACAGAGGAGACGAAGCACTACTTGTGATCTTAACGTAGCCAAAACTGTGGCAGCGCAGTAATCTATCCTCTGAGACACAGGGTTTCATTGGCTGATTAACTGATCATGGAAAGAAGGCTCTAGAAATAGCGATCCAATAGGGAAACATAATGTAAACAAAGCATGCGCTCGACCACCCACGCGGATCAGGAAAGGACCTGTGTTGTGTGCAGTCCATCCACCAGAGGGAAAGGCAGGAAGAGATCGAGAACCTACTGTCCAGGATGTGACGTGGGATGCCATTTGGCCTGTGAGCCAAGGTTGGAGCACTACAGAAGAATTCCAAAGCGTGGCAGACTAGAGGGAGCTGGAGAGGAAGAGGAGGATGACTGAACAGTCTCTGTTGATAGTGGCATATCAGAATTGCCTTATTCTGACCTTGGCTTTTTGAACTCTGATGAAGACTCATTGCTGAGGCAAAGTTGCTCATTCCTGTCTTGATATTTTGCATGTTGAAGCTCCCAGCAGTAAGGAAAGTGACATTAATCCTTTGATTTTTCACATATGCATGCTTCTATAATAGTCTTAGATTAGATGCTACCAAAACTGTTAAAAAATATTACTCACCAGAAGTAGCTTATATTATTGTTGACACATTTCTGATTTGATATCAACTCAACAAAGTTTCTTTATCATGAATGTAAAAAGTGAGGTGTGTAGATAGTGATACTTTTTATTTCACCTTTATTCATTTCCTTACAATTTCATCTGGGTTTTGCTGACATATCTTGTATTTGAATGCTTATGTTGGCTACAATTATCATGTACCCCAAAATTAACAGAGAGCATTCCGTGGGCACTCATAATATTTGAATCCTTTCCAAGTTTCTTGTAGCCAAGCAATGCCTACATTTTTTTCTTGGGTAGGATAATGTTTTTGCTTGCTTGTCAAGTGCTTTTTGTTACCCTTCTTCCATATAAAAGTGTACCTTAGTAGGTGGGTAGACAGCTTCGATTAAAAAAATAATTTAAAGCTGCATTCCAGAAGTGATTTCTATTTGCCATAAATATATATGTCATATTTCTGATAATAAACATATAGTTCATTCAATAAGCTTTCTAGTAATAAATAGTTTGTATGTGTTATTTCTACATGTTGTATGCTTATTTGGTCATTTGGCACTTGACCCGTGAACAGGAAAAAAGTGGTGACATTCGGGCACTAATAGTCTGACACCCGGAGGGTTAATGTCACTGATGTTCTGCAGTCGTCATCGCAACGTAAACAGCTATGTTATCCGAGTTATACATGCAGTGCTAAGCACGAGATCACACATTACCGAAACTGAAGAAAATCCAGCTAGGATTTTTGCGTAAAATAACCCTAAGGCTAAGAGGCTAGCTACTACGACTCAGATTAAACCTGCTTGTTTGTCTACATTTTTCGTACAGGTCAAAGCTTCAAAGGTCTTGCACGAAGTTTATGCCGTGTGTTTATGTGTCAAAAGTACAAAAGAAAAGTTTGTCTCAGCAACACTTACTGTAAGTGTAACTATTAGACAACATTAGAATTATGTTCACAACACTTTCATGCTAAACCCTTGCCACTTATGGAGATGGTAGGCTTTGTGTCGAAAGTACAAATCATGCAGGCATTGATAGAACTAAGTTAATAACATTTCAAAACTGTGTTTTGACACGGATCTATCGCCATACAAGTCACACATGACTGAAAATGGTTCATTTTAAAGTCACTGATACTTATAAAATGTGAGAAGCAGGAGAGCGATCAGAACTGCTCGCGTCTTGTCAGGTTCCGTCAAACGTGCCTGAGTCTGTTCACTAGACAATGGGTGTTGTTGAAGGGCTTTCACTCGATCAGTTCTATTTATACACTACTTGTCTGGAGTCAGCAAGGACAGGGAGCATCCGATGAGAACGTGTTTGTTGAGTGGTCACGTAGGTATCGGGGTCGTAGCGTCAGTTGGAGATATTATTTCAGGATGTTTGTCATTAACTGTAAGGTCACCACGCAGGGACGGCTACGTCGTGTGGTGATAAACTTTGTAATTGACGTCAGCGCTCTTGGAGAAAATGACATTTCTGCGACTTACAGATGGGCAGGCAAGCATGCATGCATGCAGGCAGGCAGGCATTCAGCGTGGCTGAGACTAGTGAATATAGTCACTAGTCTCAGCCACGCTGAATGGCAGGCAGACAGGCAGGCAGAAGGCAGGCAGATGTGCAAGTAGGCAGGCAGGTAGGCAATTAGACAGGCTGGCAGGCAGGCAAGTAGTCAGGCTTGCAGGCAGTCAGGTAGGCAAGCAGATGTAAGCAGGCAGGCAGGAAGACAGGTTGGCAGGCAGACAGGCAGGCAAGTAGGTGGCAAGCAGACGATGACTTGTTTTAAATCTACTCTTGGCTCCTTGCATGAACTACTCCACATTATCCACAATCCACTATTTGCGTATGCCTCTTAATTGATGTCGAATCTTTTCACGTAAAGGTGCATTAATTAAAAAAAAATAAAAAAATCTTTATTCAGAAAGGGGAGTATACACATACATCTTACCAAAACTTTGCACAACAGTATCAAAAATTTTATATATATCATAAATAATAATAAATAATAAATAATAAATAATAAATAATAAATAATGCATAATTAATAATTAACAATAAATAATAAATAATAACACTTAATAATTAATAATTAACAAATAATAATAATAATAATAATAATAATAATAATAATAATAATAATAATAATAATAATAATAATAATAAGAAGAAGAAGAAGAAGAAGAAGAAGAACAAGAAGAAGAACAAGAAGAACAAGAAGAAACTTTAAAAACAGACAAAAGGATAGCCAACCTGAAGAATTGTACATAAAATTACATGCTGTAGATATCGTGGGGGGTGATGAGCATGAGAGATGAGATCTGGAATGGGAAGGGGAAAGGGGTGGACGTGGGGGTGGGTGGGAGGGGTGGTTGGAGTTCAAGAGGCGTTGGGCAAAGGACAATTTCTTGTTAAGTTTATGGCGTCTTTATTTATATTGGTAGGACCGGTGTCGCGAAATATTTTATCCCTGTGATATTTTATGGCGGAAGTGCTTCTCCGCATGCGCGAAATTGGGTGCGAAAATAAAAATTAATGTTAGTCTTTCCAACTTTCACGTCACCGTTTGCTACATTAGCAACACTGTTTTTACACTGGTTTGATCAATTCAGTGGTTTAAATCATGGCATGCAGATTGTTGTACACAATTTCGCGCATGCGCAGAAGCACTTCCGCCATAAAATATCACAGGGATAAAATATTTCGCGACACCGGCGACCACTTGGTCTGAAGCTGTTCCAATATTCCATTTCTGAAAGCAACTCTTTCCTCATTTCTATATGTATACTGAAGGACTTGCCTAAAGGAGTCAAACGCTATTTCATAATTTCGACACTAAGCTTGATGAATAATATTTTTTGGCTAAAATTACGATAAGATTTACAATAGGAGAAGCGAGCTTGTCAAAAAAGAATATGGAATATTTACATTTGGAGAATGTTGCCTTTCTGCTTTCTAGATTTTGCTGTAGTTTGCACCAGGAATCTTGTATTACTTGACATTCCCAGAATATATGTTCCTGTGTTTCAATACACCAGCAAAATCCACAAAGTGATGATGATGATTTTCCTATACGTAGAAGGAAGGTGTTTGTTGATGTAATCCGGTGTAAGAATTTGAACTGAAAGGTCCTTAGCTGAGTGTCTATTGTGCATTGCTTTGGCAGAGTATAAATGCTTTCCCAATCAATGTTATTGCCCTCGAATGATTTTCCCCAGTATTTTGGGGAATGAATGTCTATGTCCATGTTGTCAATTAGAACTGAGTAAAAGAAGTTAGTACATTTTGATACCCTATTTATTCTTTCACTAATTCTCTCACACTGACTTTGACATTGGTTTATTTATTTATTTTTTTGCATCCATTCCTGTGGAATATACTTTTTATTGTTTTATAAGTAAAGATATCTTCTGCATCCAATTTGAACTTTGTCTTCAGACTGAAAAAACTGACTAGATAATTGTTTTTAACAATATGTTTTACCTGCCAGATACCCTTGTCAGCCCATTTTTTGGACGTGACTGGTACCCTGCAATGACATATATTTGAATTATACCACAAGGAGTGTTCTAGTATATTGTCAGCAGGATTTTCTGTCCCAACAACCTTATTCCAGTGCTTCATTACATCATAAAAGAATGTGTTTTGAGGAATGTACAGCTTGAGGTGTTTTTCATTCAATGTTGAATTTAAGAAATTTTCTTTCCCAATCTTACTGAGATAATGTCTAAATGTTGTTTTCCATTCTCCTTGATTGTTAGAGTTGGTGTAGCGTTTTATCCAGTTTGCTTTAACTGCTGATTGAAAGCTTTGAACATCTAACATTTTCAAACCACCCTTTTCTATCTTTTGACACATTACTTTTCGAGCTATTCTGTCAGGTTTATCATTCCACAAGAACTTAAACAGTTCCTTGTTTATTGCTTTTAGTTGATTCTCGGTTGGATCAGGTAGATTTGTCAATGGGTATAGTATAATAGGGTAAGCTAGCATCTTAATGACTGTTATTTTACCATATAAGGTGAGGTTACGAGATTTCCATTTGTGTAATAGAATAACCATTTTCTTAATCTCTCATTCATGTTTATTTCAGTCATTTTGCTTATTTCATTAGTGAAAAATATTCCAAGTGTTTTAACGCCCTCTGAAGTCCATGTAAAGTTCTTTTCCTGGCATAGTCTGACCTGAGTGTCTTTGAGGGGACCTATTCTTAGAATGGCACTCTTTTCATAGCTGACTTTTAAGCCAGAGTTTTCTCCAAAGCTTTCAAGAATGGAGCAGGTAGTGCTGAGATCCCTTTCTGTTCCATCTAGAAAAATAGTAAGATCATCAGCATATGCAGTCATTTTGACAGAGGTATCCAGAAGTTTGAAACCTTGAATATCGTCATTAATTCTTATTAAATGAGAACAAATTTCAATCCCAATGTTGAAAATATAAGGAGAAAGAGGGCATCCCTGTCTTGTTCCGCAGGCTACTTTAAAAAATGTTGACATGTATCCATTGTTAGTTACACAGCTTTGTGCATCTGTGTAAAATAATTTGATCCACTGTATCAAGTCTTTGCCAAAGTTGAAATTCTAAAGTGTTTTGATCATATAGTCATGATCAACATTGTCAAAGGCTTTCTTGAAGTCTACAAACATAATCAACCCTTTCATACCTTTCTCATTAGCATGTAGGATAACATCATGTATCAGTCTAATGTTTTCTTCTATATATCTATTTTTTATTTTAAAAAGTTTGTTAAAGGTGCATCTTTGGGCCAAGTGAACGTTATTAAATTCTACAGTTCGTGTCGAGACGTCCATCATTAAATACTATACATTTTCGGCTATTTATTTGGCTTCTCTGTGAGACGGGATGGATGGGTGGATGGATAAATGATGGATAGATGGATGAATGGATGAGTGAAGGAGGGATAGACGGAGATAAGAATGCCATGGATGGATGGATGGATGGATGGATGGGTGGATGGATGGATGGATGAGTGGTTGGGTGGATGGATACATGCTGGCATGCGTGGATGCATGCATGCAAGGATGTCTGGATGGATGGATATATATATATCTCTCTCTCTCTCTTTCTCTCTCTCTCTCCTCCTCCTCCTCCTCCTCCTCCTCCTCCTCCTCCACTCACCCCCACCATGTGCACACTAAGCAGAGAAAGAAAAAGACACTTTTTTCTGGTGCAAGGAAAGTTTGTTTATTAATGCAGTGCATTCCACAGTTACCCAGTTTTGGATAGTTCAAGCTATAATGAAGTTTGTACAGCGTTTGATGTACACACCACAGCACGTACCAGACTCACTTGATTTCACAAGTTTTCCTAAGCATTCTCTGTTCCAATCTGAATATGCTAATTTGCAGTAACAAACCCCACAACAGTTAGGGAGGAAGAAACAAATCTTAGCTGTTACAATCACGGGTAGGTCTTCCCATCAGAGAGCTTGCCTCAACAACGACTCTAGTTACATACAAAATACGAAAGGTAACTTCAGGTGACATAAACCACTTATGATTACCTCCAAGTGGTTTGATTTATCATCGCATAGTGTTAATTTAAAATTAAAATTAAAATAATCAGGTTGCGGGAGGAGATTTGTAAATGAAACATGGAAATGTGCATATCCAGATTGTGGAAGCAGATCAAGGCAGCATTAAAAAAGAATACTGTTGTATTCTCTATGTAAAAGAAAAACCTTCCCGCTACACAGACGTACTGTTTATCATTGCTGGGCACTCAGATCTAGTCCTCCCATGGCTATCGAAGCAACTTTGGAGCCAAAGGTTCTTGCAGGAGAGCAAGTTCATTACATTTGGTGGTAACATCAAAACTGGAGTCATTTTGGTTTTGATCAGTGTTGAACATGCAGTGGAGGTGCTGTTGTACATCCATCGTCGGAGAGCTAGGATTGGACAGACGCTAGGATGGTATTCTGTGAGACTCGTCTTAGGTGCAGAAACATGTCATCTGTCGAAAGATTTTCGCTGAAACATAAACACAAGAGCTGTTGTCACAAAATAGCTTGAAGATCCCTACAGCCACCTTTGTGCAGTGCAGTGTGCAGATCAGATGTATGTGGTGTTAACTCTAGTTTGCTCCAAACGGAGCCCTGATGTTTCTCTCTCTCTCTCTCTCTCTCTCTCTCTCTCTCTCTCTCTCTCTCTCTCTCTCTCTCTCTCTCTCTCTCTCCCCTCTCTCTCTCTCTCTCTCCCCTCTCTCTCTCTCTCTGTCTCTCTCTCTCTCTCTCTGTGTCTGTCCTTTCTGTCCGTCCGTCTGTCTGTCTGTCTGTTTGTCTGCCTGTCTGTCTGTCCGTCTGTCCGTCTGTCCGTCTAGATGTCTGTCTGTTTGTCTGTATGCCTGTCTCTGTCTCTGTCTCTGTCTCTGTCTCTGTCTCTCTCTCTCTCTGTCTCTGTCTCTGTCTCTCTCTCTCTCTCTCTCTCTCTCTCTCTCTCTCTCTCTCTGTGTTGTGTGTGTGTGTGTGTGTGTGTGTGTGTGTGTGTGTGAGAGAGAGAGAGAGAGAGAGAGAGAGAGAGAGAGAGAGAGAGTATTCTCCACGTAAATGGGTGAAAGCTGTTTTCAATGAGAGCACACGCGCTTTGATGTGACGATTTTGTCTCTAGCTTTTTTTCTAGACGAGCGGTTTGGAAACTACTACGCTTGCCTTGAGGATACGATTTCTTTGCGTTTGCGCCTTACAGCTTTTTAAGGCAACCACGATGAGTTGGTAGCCAAGAAAAGCTGTCTTCAATTTATTCGCCTGTCATGGTAAATTGATTAGTGTCATGACCAAGACCGTTATTGAAGATCGTCAAGCCGTTTTCCACATAAAACTAATTATCAGTGAGAGCTGCAATTCACTGTGACTAAAAAAACACACACGAAAACTGAGGTACTTGTCTACGCAAGTGCAAGTGGTCTTATCAGCTCGTCGCATTCTGAGTAGCGACCGCTCGACATATGATGCGGGTTTACACGTTCTGTCTTCTAAATTTCCCTTGGATTTAATGACGGTATTTACAAACACGAAGGGGGATGTGAATTCAAACCTTGAACTTTACTCT
The DNA here is from genome assembly GCA_034096865.1 of Theodoxus fluviatilis. NCBI lineage: Eukaryota > Metazoa > Mollusca > Gastropoda > Cycloneritida > Neritidae > Theodoxus > Theodoxus fluviatilis. The sequence continues at coordinate 57,484 of JAWQFJ010004109.1, forward strand.
AGTCACGAATGATTATA
>JAWQFJ010004109.1:62500-85000 GCA_034096865.1 Theodoxus fluviatilis
GCCGTAAAACTCCATTCATCCATCCATCCATCCATCTTGTAAGTTTGGATCTCAAACCGCTGTACACCAAATTTTTGTTTTGGGTAGAATACGATAGAATCGCAGTTTTAATTGCACTTCGTAATTAATGTAGCGGATCCATGCTCTGTTAGAGCTATTTTACATGAAGCTGTAAGCATTAGTTTTTAAAATCGTGCTGTGAGTGTTATTTATTGTAGAACTTGTACAACACGTTTGTCGGGAGTGGGGCTTATTGTTCGGAGTTCATATTAGCTGCTTTGATAGTGTGGCGGAAGCAAAGCTGTTTGCAATAGACAAATCCAACTGTCATTGTTTATTATAGTATGATTGATGTAATTGTGATTTGATTAATAAAGTTTGATTTCAGGTTTTTTTTATTACCCTCTGCTAACTGGACCGAGTGACCAATCATTCACTGGCACATGATGACAAACACGGTGACAGACAGATAGGATGCACACGGTCAGGTTCAGCAACAACTCACCACCTGGGAAGTATTCAACCCAATTCTGGCTCACAGTCAGATTCAAGGGTTAATTGCACTGGAGCGTAACCATTAATGTCCTCCATAAGCACCTTGGAGGCAAACTCAGGATTCGCGCAGCTTCGAACGCCGCATTAGTAAGCCTCAAACAACTGCAGGGGCGCGTTGCTTACGCTAGGAACCTTGCAATATCTTGCTAGGAATAAGCCGATGTCAACATGTGTTAACATGACGAAAGCAGATGTAATGCAATCAAACGTTTGACATGTGTTGACACCGGTCGATTATTTGCCAACTAGGTAGGTTAAGTAACGTGCCTCATGTCAAGCGTGCCAGTCACACTCGGCCACAGAGCCCCAGACAGTTTATAAGGAATGCTGACCAAGTGATACAAAAGGTTAAATCTCGATAACGAAATGAGGACCTAGCTGTATATATATCCTTTTTAATCCATGTAATCTATTCGTCATAACCAGGAGCTTGGAACCAGCTCCACACTCATGAAAAATACATGTCTGAAACGGAAATTCAGTCCGAGTTTCGTCCCTTTACTTCCACTAGTTCCGGTAGACTGGTAAAAATAGATGCTGATGGGATGATCGCTAGATCGTGGCAAAAGGATGACATTAAAGCATGCAAAAAGATTAATTAGATTAAAAACTAATCGAAAATAGTCACATTAGACTGTTTTAACGTATACTTTCTGCACAAAACCCACAGAAGATAAGTACACAAACCTCACCGTACGTACCTAGCTGGCTAGCAGACGAACGCGATCGAACCGTAGTCACTACGCCAGCAGACGATCGAGCTAGTGTGATATAATGTTTCATGTAAAGCTCGAATGAGTAGCAGCAGATAACTGTTTAGTTCTGACTTGAATTGACAATTTCGTTTCCCTGGTCTGGCGAGGACCGAAAATTCACTATCATCGAGTCGATGAGTGATCAACTTGTACCGCACTCGGCGTAATGTATAACTTCACGTAGTTCGGCTTGTGGAGATGATATTAACCGTAGATTTTAGTTGTGCGGGGTAGACCACCCGCCAAAAATTTTGAATAGTGCTTTTGATATCAATGTTTAGTAATTATTGTCGGATCAGATAGCGAAACGATCACAAGCAACTTAAACGAGCTTGGGAGCAGCGCTTACGTTTGATTCGGCAACTGCAGTCGCACTCGGTCAATCGATGTCTGACATCACACTTTGAGATTTCAATAACTTCATGAAGTTGCAGTAGTTGCTTGTTTGCTGGAATGCCATGTAGCTTGACAACTTTTCCATCAATAATTTTGCCACGATGGTTATGGCAAATGACACAGTACTGTTTTCCACCCCCACATACTTTGAGCGATCTAGTATTCAGTGCAGACGAAATGTTCGAGAATGCAACCGGCAGCTGCAGTCGAACTCGGTCAATCGATGTCTGACATCACACTTTGAGATTTCAATAACTTCATGAAGTTGCAGTAGTTGCTTGTTTGCTGGAATACCATGTCGGATCAGATAGCGAAACGATCACTCGTGCTAGACCGGGACACTCCCGGCAGGTGTGTTTTGTTTGCGTTGTAAGGTTTGAGTACTAGCTGTAAGTGTAAAATGGTCAGTTATTAATATAATCGGTGATTTTAGTTGTAATGAAACTTTTTGTGTGTTTTAATGCCATTTTCTTGTCATCATCGACCCGATCTTACAAGTTATGCATTACGCCCAGTGCGGGCAAGTTGATCACTCATCGACTCGATGGTAGTGAATTTTCGGTCCTCGCCAGACCAGGGAAACGAAATGGTCAATTCAAGCCAGAACTAAACAGTTATCTGCTGCTACTCATTCGAGCTTTACATGACACAGTAGGCTACTGTTTTCCACCCCCACATACATGTACTTTGAGCGATCTAGTATTCAGTGCAGACGCTTCGAGACTGCAACCGGAACTAGGTGGTTCTACATAACGCGTTGTTTTTCGACAGAGTGCGCCGAGGATAACTCCTGCAGGGTACGTTAATGAGAATGTCCTATATACATATATGGTACCGTAGAGAGCTGCGGAACTCAATTTTTTATTTGCTCTCTGCCCATGTCATTTCAGCTTCTGTCGACACAACACAACACAACACAACACAACACAACACAACACAACATAACACAACACAACACCACATAACACAGCACCACGCAAAACAACCTAGCACAGCACAGCAAAACGCTACACAATACAACACAACACTACACTACACAACATAACACGTACAGGACAATACCATACGACACAACGCGATATGACATTACACGATATCGCAAGACGCAATGCAACACAACATCGCAAAATCAAACTAAACACACGTCGAGTCACGATACAATTGTGTTGTGCTTAGCTGTCCCGATGCCCTAAAAACTCGTACACAGCAAGCAGTGACTCGTACACAGCAAGCCGTGACTCGTACACAGCAAGCCGTGACTCGTACACAGCAAGCAGTGACTCGTACACAGCAAGCCGTGACTCGTACACAGCAAGCCGTGACTCGTACACAGCAAGCAGTGACTCGTACACAGCAAGCAGTGACTCGTACACAGCAAGCCGTGACTCGTACACAGCAAGCAGTGACTCGTACACAGCAAGCCGTGACTCGTACACAGCAAGCCGTGACTCGTACACAGCAAGCAGTGACTCGTACACAGCAAGCAGTGACTCGTACACAGCAAGCCGTGACTCGTACACAGCAAGCAGTGACTCGTACACAGCAAGCCGTGACTCGTACACAGCAAGCAGTGACTCGTACACAGCAAGCAGTGACTCGTACACAGCAAGCAGTGACTCGTACACAGCAAGCAGTGACTCGTACACAGCAAGCAGTGACTCGTACACAGCAAGCCGTGACTCGTACACAGCAAGCCGTGACTCGTACACAGCAAGCCGTGACTCGTACACAGCAAGCCGTGACTCGTACACAGCAAGCCGTGACTCGTACACAGCAAGCAGTGACTCGTACACAGCAAGCCGTGACTCGTACACAGCAAGCCGTGACTCGTACACAGCAAGCCGTGACTCGTACACAGCAAGCCGTGACTCGTACACAGCAAGCCGTGACTCGTACACAGCAAGCCGTGACTCGTACACAGCAAGCCGTGACTCGTACACAGCAAGCCGTGACTCGTACACAGCAAGCCGTGACTCGTACACAGCAAGCCGTGACTCGTACACAGCAAGCCGTGACTCGTACACAGCAAGCAGTGACTCGTACACAGCAAGCCGTGACTCGTACACAGCAAGCAGTGACTCGTACACAGCAAGCAGTGACTCGTACACAGCAAGCCGTGACTCGTACACAGCAAGCCGTGACTCGTACACAGCAAGCCGTGACTCGTACACAGCAAGCCGTGACTCGTACACAGCAAGCAGTGACTCGTACACAGCAAGCCGTGACTCGTACACAGCAAGCCGTGACTCGTACACAGCAAGCAGTGACTCGTACACAGCAAGCCGTGACTCGTACACAGCAAGCCGTGACTCGTACACAGCAAGCAGTGACTCGTACACAGCAAGCAGTGACTCGTACACAGCAAGCCGTGACTCGTACACAGCAAGCCGTGACTCGTACACAGCAAGCCGTGACTCGTACACAGCAAGCCGTGACTCGTACACAGCAAGCCGTGACTCGTACACAGCAAGCCGTGACTCGTACACAGCAAGCAGTGACTCGTACACAGCAAGCCGTGACTCGTACACAGCAAGCCGTGACTCGTACACAGCAAGCAGTGACTCGTACACAGCAAGCAGTGACTCGTACACAGCAAGCCGTGACTCGTACACAGCAAGCAGTGACTCGTACACAGCAAGCAGTGACTCGTACACAGCAAGCCGTGACTCGTACACAGCAAGCCGTGACTCGTACACAGCAAGCAGTGACTCGTACACAGCAAGCCGTGACTCGTACACAGCAAGCCGTGACTCGTACACAGCAAGCAGTGACTCGTACACAGCAAGCAGTGACTCGTACACAGCAAGCAGTGACTCGTACACAGCAAGCAGTGACTCGTACACAGCAAGCAGTGACTCGTACACAGCAAGCCGTGACTCGTACACAGCAAGCCGTGACTCGTACACAGCAAGCAGTGACTCGTACACAGCAAGCAGTGACTCGTACACAGCAAGCAGTGACTCGTACACAGCAAGCAGTGACTCGTACACAGCAAGCAGTGACTCGTACACAGCAAGCCGTGACTCGTACACAGCAAGCCGTGACTCGTACACAGCAAGCCGTGACTCGTACACAGCAAGCAGTGACTCGTACACAGCAAGCCGTGACTCGTACACAGCAAGCCGTGACTCGTACACAGCAAGCAGTGACTCGTACACAGCAAGCCGTGACTCGTACACAGCAAGCAGTGACTCGTACACAGCAAGCAGTGACTCGTACACAGCAAGCAGTGACTCGTACACAGCAAGCAGTGACTCGTACACAGCAAGCCGTGACTCGTACACAGCAAGCCGTGACTCGTACACAGCAAGCCGTGACTCGTACACAGCAAGCCGTGACTCGTACACAGCAAGCAGTGACTCGTACACAGCAAGCCGTGACTCGTACACAGCAAGCCGTGACTCGTACACAGCAAGCCGTGACTCGTACACAGCAAGCCGTGACTCGTACACAGCAAGCCGTGACTCGTACACAGCAAGCAGTGACTCGTACACAGCAAGCCGTGACTCGTACACAGCAAGCCGTGACTCGTACACAGCAAGCAGTGACTCGTACACAGCAAGCCGTGACTCGTACACAGCAAGCCGTGACTCGTACACAGCAAGCCGTGACTCGTACACAGCAAGCAGTGACTCGTACACAGCAAGCAGTGACTCGTACACAGCAAGCAGTGACTCGTACACAGCAAGCCGTGACTCGTACACAGCAAGCCGTGACTCGTACACAGCAAGCCGTGACTCGTACACAGCAAGCCGTGACTCGTACACAGCAAGCAGTGACTCGTACACAGCAAGCAGTGACTCGTACACAGCAAGCCGTGACTCGTACACAGCAAGCAGTGACTCGTACACAGCAAGCCGTGACTCGTACACAGCAAGCAGTGACTCGTACACAGCAAGCAGTGACTCGTACACAGCAAGCCGTGACTCGTACACAGCAAGCCGTGACTCGTACACAGCAAGCCGTGACTCGTACACAGCAAGCCGTGACTCGTACACAGCAAGCCGTGACTCGTACACAGCAAGCAGTGACTCGTACACAGCAAGCAGTGACTCGTACACAGCAAGCCGTGACTCGTACACAGCAAGCCGTGACTCGTACACAGCAAGCCGTGACTCGTACACAGCAAGCCGTGACTCGTACACAGCAAGCCGTGACTCGTACACAGCAAGCAGTGACTCGTACACAGCAAGCAGTGACTCGTACACAGCAAGCAGTGACTCGTACACAGCAAGCAGTGACTCGTACACAGCAAGCAGTGACTCGTACACAGCAAGCAGTGACTCGTACACAGCAAGCAGTGACTCGTACACAGCAAGCCGTGACTCGTACACAGCAAGCAGTGACTCGTACACAGCAAGCAGTGACTCGTACACAGCAAGCCGTGACTCGTACACAGCAAGCCGTGACTCGTACACAGCAAGCCGTGACTCGTACACAGCAAGCCGTGACTCGTACACAGCAAGCCGTGACTCGTACACAGCAAGCAGTGACTCGTACACAGCAAGCCGTGACTCGTACACAGCAAGCCGTGACTCGTACACAGCAAGCAGTGACTCGTACACAGCAAGCCGTGACTCGTACACAGCAAGCCGTGACTCGTACACAGCAAGCCGTGACTCGTACACAGCAAGCCGTGACTCGTACACAGCAAGCAGTGACTCGTACACAGCAAGCAGTGACTCGTACACAGCAAGCCGTGACTCGTACACAGCAAGCCGTGACTCGTACACAGCAAGCAGTGACTCGTACACAGCAAGCAGTGACTCGTACACAGCAAGCAGTGACTCGTACACAGCAAGCAGTGACTCGTACACAGCAGGCCGTGACTCGTACACAGCAAGCCGTGACTCGTACACAGCAGGCCGTGACTCGTACACAGCAAGCCGTGACTCGTACACAGCAAGCCGTGACTCGTACACAGCAGGCCGTGACTCGTACACAGCAAGCCGTGACTCGTACACAGCAGGCCGTGACTCGTACACAGCAAGCCGTGACTCGTACACAGCAAGCAGTGACTCGTACACAGCAAGCAGTGACTCGTACACAGCAAGCCGTGACTCGTACACAGCAGGCCGTGACTCGTACACAGCAAGCCGTGACTCGTACACAGCAAGCCGTGACTCGTACACAGCAGGCCGTGACTCGTACACAGCAAGCCGTGACTCGTACACAGCAAGCAGTGACTCGTACACAGCAAGCAGTGACTCGTACACAGCAAGCAGTGACTCGTACACAGCAAGCAGTGACTCGTACACAGCAAGCAGTGACTCGTACACAGCAAGCAGTGACTCGTACACAGCAAGCAGTGACTCGTACACAGCAAGCAGTGACTCGTACACAGCAAGCAGTGACTCGTACACAGCAAGCAGTGACTCGTACACAGCAAGCAGTGACTCGTACACAGCAAGCCGTGACTCGTACACAGCAAGCAGTGACTCGTACACAGCAAGCAGTGACTCGTACACAGCAAGCCGTGACTCGTACACAGCAAGCAGTGACTCGTACACAGCAAGCAGTGACTCGTACACAGCAAGCAGTGACTCGTACACAGCAAGCCGTGACTCGTACACAGCAAGCAGTGACTCGTACACAGCAAGCAGTGACTCGTACACAGCAAGCAGTGACTCGTACACAGCAAGCAGTGACTCGTACACAGCAAGCCGTGACTCGTACACAGCAAGCAGTGACTCGTACACAGCAAGCCGTGACTCGTACACAGCAAGCCGTGACTCGTACACAGCAAGCAGTGACTCGTACACAGCAAGCCGTGACTCGTACACAGCAAGCCGTGACTCGTACACAGCAAGCAGTGACTCGTACACAGCAAGCAGTGACTCGTACACAGCAAGCCGTGACTCGTACACAGCAAGCCGTGACTCGTACACAGCAAGCCGTGACTCGTACACAGCAAGCCGTGACTCGTACACAGCAAGCAGTGACTCGTACACAGCAAGCAGTGACTCGTACACAGCAAGCCGCGACTCGAAAAAGGATCAAGACCAATCTTGACGGTCACGACAGTGACGTCATTGAAGGGATTGAACCAAGGCGATGAACTACAAGTACAAAGAACTATCAGTTTGCGTTTAGGAGACATAACTTGAGATTGAAAATAACTTATTCTCAATAAATGTGGAGCATGCATAGTTTCTAGTACGTAGCTAAAATTCTGCAGAGAAAGAACAGAAAAAGATTCGGACATTTTTAAAGCATGGAGCGATTCGTGGTCTCAGTGTGTTTGTTAAGATAGAAAATTCAGCAAATTTCTTACGACAATCTTGCAGTTGTACCCGAACAACACTTGCGGATCTTATCAACATTTGGAAAAGCTGACAACGGTCTGTGCGAGTCAGTAGTTTCGACAATAACAACTGAAAGAATTTTCGGCACCAGACTCAGCAAGGACCTTCCCACCAAAACCTTTGTGTCTTGGAGACGAATGGCTCATTTTCTGAACTTCTGGCGTTTATTGCGCACGGCTTAGAATATGATTTCTCACATACATGTAGCTGCTTTAAAGGTAGGGATTCCATGTACCTAAGGATTGGTTTTGTGATGTACATCGAATACAGCTGTCCAGTTTCTCACATACATGTAGCTGCTTTAAAGGTAGAGATTCCATGTATCTAAGGATTGGTTTTGTGATGTACATCGAATACAGCTGCCCAGTGTAGGTAATGCCTTGCCTTTGTGAGCCAGGCAAGTAGGCAACTGGTTATTTTCTGGTTGATTCCTGTAAGCATACCGCGCTGTAAACATAGAATAATGAACGAATGAATGAATAAATGAATGAATGAACGAACGAACGAACGAACGGATGGATGAATGGATGAATGAATGAATGAATGAATGAATGAATGAATGAATGATCGAATGAATGAATCGATGGGTGGATGAATGGATGGAGAAATGAATAAATAATGAATAAATGAACGAACGAACAAACGAACAAAGGAAAGAAGGAACGAAAGAATGATTGAACGAACGAATAAATAAATGAATAAACAAACGAATGAATGAGTGGTTTTTACCTATCAGCCTTTATAAGCTGTGTAGGGCCTTTGGCTGCAAAACGACTTGAACAGTTTGGAGTATGAGCAAGTCGAATCTCGATTTCCTGAGTTATCCCCCCCTCCCCCCTACCCTCCCCCCCTCCCCTCCCCTCTAACCCCCCCCCCCCCGGAGTTGGGGGTAAAAATTGACCACCGCGTCTCCCTACTTGATTCGTAAAGGGCAGATAACCGGGAAAATAGTGATTTGACTTTCTCTCAATGTAACCACCGCTAATGATTTATCGTCTTCAGTGGCCTTACATTGCTGTTATGGGTTGTGCACGAGTCTCGAGTGGCTTGATGTATGTGAACGAATTTGAGCCAGAGGTGAGCGAGTTTTAGCCACAGGAGTAGTAGTTTAGATGGGTGGATGTCACCATGACTATATAGGGCAAGACTGGAAGGCACTGAAAAAGGACTGGACGGCACGGTACGAGACATGGAGTGGGTAGCATTGTTTTATACTTGTAGAGAGGATTTTGAGAAGTGGCTGAACGATCGTATTTTATTTGGAAGTGTATTATTTTAACGGTGCCGATTTATCCGATTTCTTGTCGCTTCTTGAGTTTCGTTGTAGTGACAAGATGATATATTCAGCTGAGCGTGTGTATTATTTTTCCCCTAGATGTACATGTACTTAAATTTTATTTGTTGAAAGAAAAGTGTTGTTTTTTTTTTCCTCTTGTTGCGGGAGGGGACTATTAAAGTAATAATTAAAGTGGATTTCATTTAACACGGGCCTTGCGTTTCTATATATCCCCATAACAATAGCCTAGAAAGGCTGGTAGACGGTAAAACTCCTTCCCTCCCTCCCTACATATTCGCCTTTTACAAAGCGTGCCGGGACACGCGGTGGGTCTATTCTCACCCCCAACCCACAGGGGGTCTATTCTCACCCCCAACCCACAGGGGGTCTATTCTCACCCCCAACCCACAGGGGGTCTATTCTCACCCCCAACCCACAGGGGGTCTATTCTCACCCCCAACCCACAGGGGGTGTATAAGCATGGAGTGCTCTCATCTGAAGCTGACAACTATGGAAACAGCGAACCCGATGTTTCCATGCCAGTATGGAAAAGACAGAGCTATCACAATCTGTCTTCCACCCGATTTTCCCCAGCACAAGAACACGTACGTGCGTGTCGGAATGCTAGAAAGGTCTTCTAATGTCATCTTGCAGGGTAAACTTACATGGTGAGATAGTTAAATTGTTCAAGCTGTCACCTGTTCTCTGCATACAATTTCCCCTCTACTTACGTCATAGATTGCCCCACAGCATATTCTTCCATTTGTTCTCTTCATAACTAGGCTGTGACAAGGACGTTCTCTTAATTCACTTCTCCAGCTATGCTGTGACATGATATCAAATACTCGCATCAAGAGACCAGGTACAAAATAATATAATCGGATTCGTTTTGCATGGATTTTCCTCTCGTTGTATTGTAGAAATTGAGTATTAAAAAACCCTAAAGAATGCTTATCGTGTAGGTGGTGGTGGTGGTGGTGGTGGTGGTGGTGGTGGTGGTGGTGGTGGTTGTGGTAGTGAAGGGGGAGGAGGAGGTTTGACGATGGGACGGAGGCTTGACGTGGTTGGTGGTGGTGGAGGGAGAAGAGGAGGTGAAGGAGGAGGCTTGACGTGGTGGTGGTGGAGGGGGAGGAGAAGGTGAAGGAGGAGGCTTGACGTGATGGTGGTGGAGGGGGAGGAGGAGGTGAAGAAGGAGGCTTGACGTGGTGGTGGTGGAGGGGGAGGAGGAGGTGAAGGAGGAGGCTGGACGTGGTGGTGGTGGAGGGGGAGGAGGAGGTGAAGGAGGAGGCTTGACGTGGTGGTGGTGGAGGGGGAGGAGGAGGTGAAGGAGGAGGCTTGACGTGGTGGTGGTGGAGGGGGAGGAGGAAGTGAAGGAGGAGGCTTGACGATGGGACCAAGGCTTGACGGTTGACGAAACTTTTTCATGTCAATCTTATAACTTAAATACAATTTTGAGAGCTTCTACCCATGCTAGTGAACGTGAAGTGGCTGCCTGTATATGTCGAGCTTGTACAATTACGTCGGAGGCAGGAGCTAGGGCCTTGGTGCTGTAGTCTGGTTTCCTGACGATCTTGCTGTCCAGATTGAGTTAACGATCTCAACTTTGCAGCAAAATAATGTATGTGTACGAGAGCGAGACAAACGAAAAACACTGAATAGTACGATAAAAATGTGTAACAACGCTCGATTGTTCTGTAAGTTAGCAACAGTGCTACGTTTTGTTTGCAGAGTGACCGACATTCACCAAAGAGTAACAACGTTCTGTCATTCGTTTTTTTTTATAAGTGAAAGGGGGAAACCCAGCGAAATTCACTGTACCGACGAATGAAAGCTGAGGATTGCGACACAAGTCTGTCACCACAACCTCATCTCCAGTTAAATAATAATAATAATACAGACTACTTATACGCCCATACCTTCCCTAGTAGGCAAGCTCATGGCGTTTACAATGAAAGTCTACATTCATACAAAGCATTCCCACACTCGCACACTGTACAGTTGAAACAAAAAAAGATAAATATAATACAACTACTTAACCTAGCAAGCAATACACAAAAACACGAAACATTAAAGAAGCGCCTTGTGAGGCACCTCACTGCTCGTTAGGAAAGACTGACCGGAACAGGTGTGCTTTAAGGGAGGTTTTGAACTGGGACATGGAGTCAGAGTGACGGACAGGGAAAGGTAGGCTATTCCACAGTTACAATTCTTCCCAGGAAACCTTCATCTCCTGCTCCAAAAGGCTGCAAAAGTTCTTGACAGGCGTCAACACATCATTCTCTCCATTCTGCAGTCAGCTGGCGTGGCACCCACCTTGCAGACACTTTGTGGAACTGCAGAACATCATGGACGATATGGTGTGCTAATCCACGACTCCTACCCAGAAGCGTGGCTGTTTCATCAACTTTTATTTACAACTTACTTACCCAGACAGCACAGCAATGTTCCTGCAACATTGCCCCAACATTAAGCCTGTACTATTAGGGCATTGTTGTTGTGCAATATTGCCCCAAGGTTGGAAGTGCAAATCGGTCTAATGTTGGGGCAATATTGGACAGCGATTTTGGATTCCAAGGTTTATACAACATTCATACACTATTCGTGTAATATTGCTCCTGGAGGAATCCTATATTGATTGACTGTTGGATACGGGTACAAATTAATGCAATAATTAATTGTTCCTTGGATGCCGTTGATTTTACAGCATAATGTATTGTTAACTTAAGTGAATCTTGGAAGTGCACACTTTGCAGAGGGAATGAATGAATGATTTTCATACTAAGGCCAACCTTAAAGACATGCCCAAGTAAACGGCTATGTATTAATTCTCTTTAATTGGAACATTAGGAACCCTTTTGGTTTTTTTCGCACGTCATCGTAAGTCGGTTTTTGATTTTGTTGTTGTTGTCGCTGTATTAGCCTTAGTCCCATATTGAACGCAGGCCTTTGTTTTTTGCGTATACAAATTAGTCAGCTTTTGGGGGTTCTGGTCTCGAAGTGGACTCTTATTGACTTTCCCCATGGTCTGTGTCTATCACTTTCCTCGCTATCTTTTTTACAGAAAGTGGGCGGGAAGTGTTCAAACTGCGCTCCGAAATGCTGAAGAGGCGTGAATTCGTGTTCCAGCGGCACGTAGAAAACATCCCCGCAGTCGTGCATTGTTGGTATTGTGGCAGGCCAAATTTTGTTATGTCGTTTCCTCTTTCTCGCGCTCTAGGCGGCGCAATGCTTTGCAGAGTTTTCGGTCGGCTGGTACAAAAGAGACCGATGTTTTTTTATTTGTTCATTCGCGATGCATGATGCTATGCACACGTCGACTCGACTGCAACACTCCTGTCTGCGATTTTTGCCCTTGCAAGAATCAAGTGTTTTATTTACATTCTCTCATCGAGAATGGCATGCCCGTCCAAAGACGGACGAGAGGATGATTTTCGTCACTCTTTTTGAGCACGGAGATACTCGTTCCTAGAGTTTGCTCAGGTACTTTCGACGTGAGTTTCCCTGAGAGTCAGGGAAGACGAGTTTTCCTCGTGGAAAGTTTTGAGGATGGATATTTAGTTGTTTTTTTTGGTAATCGCGATAAATTATTTCTTTGTTTTCTTTTGTATTTTCTGTGTGCACCTCCCGCACTTTTGCACTCGCTTTTTGTTGACTGCAATCTGCTTCTGCCATCCATTTGAATTCTCTTTGCTGCTTTGCATTTCTTCGATTGTTTGTTTATACACCTTCGTTGATTTTCTATGTGTGCTGCGCTTTGCAGTAGCTTTCTCTGCTATAGTATTTTCTATACGATACTTCCTGCGTTGACACTTTTTGAACTTGTCTGTTGCACCCCTTTGCTGCTTTATCTTGCTTAATTAATTCACTGTTTGCAATATTGTTCACTTGTCTTGTGCACAACATTAGGTATTCTGTCCACAGCAAAGGTTTTCACTTTTTCTATTGTTGTTGCGTTTTGCTCTGTGCATTGGTTTTTTTCTTTTTTCTTTTCTTTATTTGCATACATCTTGCCTGAATACACGTCTTCGTTCATTTTTGCACGGGAAGGGGTGTGGTAGTTTGTGTGTTAGATGCCATTTCTTTTGTTTAGCAACTTGGACATCTCTGCTTTATTCCTTCCGGGAGATTGAGGCGTTGGTTTCATCGACGTCGCGGGACTAACGCGGCCTCCTTCACGCTTCCGTTTATTCGGAATGGCCGTGTCGCGGGACTCGGGGATAACTGACCTCACTCCCAACAAGTTTACGGTGGCTGAGATCATGGCGTCCACTAACGCTCTAGTGCGGAAGGCCTGCATGCTGGCGGCCTGGCTTAATAGACCCGAATTGCCTCTCTTGGATTTCTTCGCCGCGACGGGCATCAATAAAGCCAACAAAGATGAATTTGGCTGGTTCGTCAAACGATGCCACGGCCGTTGCGTCATTGAGGGTCCCATTGGTTGCTGTGTAATGGACGGGGAACTAGTGAGTTATTCTACCCTCATCATCACAAGGAATCAAGGAGCCAGCTTATTGGGCCCCGGACGCTCGGAGCGTCTCTGCCGAATGGACGTCCAAGCCAGAACTGGAAGATTATCCTCTGATGGAATTGCCAGTCACAGGAATATCCTTGAGCCTCATTACCGGAGCGGCGTACACGTCTCCGTGGAATGCTGCACGTTTCGCCAGAGGATCTCAACATATCCAAAAGTCCTAGCGCAAGGCGCAGACAAGGGTTCGTCTGGACAAGAAAGTGGAGAGGGAGTTGAGCTTACGGCGGATGCAGATCGAATGTGTTGACGACAACGCCGCATCTTGCCAGCTCGCTCCGACGACGCTAAAGGCGGCGACATGAAACGGCAGGACTCATACGAGTTCGACGTTGCCGCAGTGCAGCAGACGACCCTTCTAAGCAGACGGTCTAAGACACCCTTCGACCTTTCTGTCGACAGCTGTGGACGTCTGACCAGGATGATGCGGTCAGGGATCGCACTCCAACTCGCTCGCAGTCGTTTCATGACAAACGTACTGGGTACGTTGCGGGTTTGGAGCCATGGGAAGTAGTCAGCGGAGCACGAGGTCACCAAGGACGATGAAGGCGGCAACAACGGCTAAACCACCTAGTGGAAACCTCTTCTTCGTCTGACCAGTCCCCTCCAAGATGTCGTCCGACTGCAGTCCCAGGAGGAGTTGAGAGCTACTGAGCCTCGGGAAACCGCAGTTCGAGAACAGCTCGGGTGGAAGCAGACTGCAACAACCCGTATCTCGAAGGTCGAGAACCTATCTCCCTTCAAGCCTGCGCTCCCCATCGGACCAAGACTCCTTCTTACATTTTTCCAGCAGGAGGAACAAGGCTTGTTCCCAAGCTACGGCCTTACACGGGAAAGGAACCGTGGTGGGATTTTCATGGCCAATTTCGCCACCATATTATGTTGATTAAAAGGAGGACGGAAGAGGAGGCCGCTCTGTACCTTGCGCTCCATTTGGAAGGCAATGCTCTGCATTATTACGAGCAGCTGCACCGTTGTCAGCAGGAGGATTTTACTCTCGTGGTGGAAGCCATGGCCACGAGATTTGGTCAGTCTGTCACCCCCGACACACAAAGGACGCGCTTCAAAAACATGCAACAGCGCAAGAGAGAAACTCCATGGGAGTGGGCAGATCGAGTTTCCGGGATGGCTATTGAAGCATATCCCCGTGATGTCTGCTCCAACTGCACCAAAAGTTAGGATGGTGAGTCCTAAAGAGTCGAGCAATTGGATCCAAGGATTGGGCCTACAACAAAATGGTGAGGAACAAGGTAAGGATGCTGGTCTGGAGCTTGTTGGATGTTGGGTAGCTGAGAATTCCGTCACAGGAGGAGATGGCTCCAGTGGTAAAGCAGCTCTGGACCAATATATCTTTGCTCCTTTGGCGGGAAGGCAACCTTTGGTACCATTGGAAGACTCGAGACAAGGACGTGCAACTGTGGTTGGTACCACAAATGCGCCGGGCTCTTCCTCATGCTCGGCAGGGAGGTCAAGCAACCTTTGCATTTGATGATGGGCGTGTCAGCTCCTGCGCAGTCCTTGAAAACTTATGTGGAGAAGACTCGACTGGATCTACAGCGGGCTCACGCCATAGCCAGGAATGCTCTACCCGATCGACAGCAGCAGCAAGAATGTGATTATAACATTCACGCAACTCCGAATTTGTACGAGATAGGTGATGTACTCCTGGCAAACTCAGCCAATAAGGTCCATCAATGCAAAAAGTTAGCTCCATTGTGGAAGGGACCGTATGTTGTTACGGAAATCCTTTCCTCTGTGCTTTGCAGTATTGCCTCCTCCAGGAAGAAGTGGGTGGTTCACTGCGGTCGCTTGCGAAGGTGTCTGGAAGAGCCTTTGCCTCTACGGATCCAGAGATTGCGGAGTCGGCTGTCGTGGAAAACTCGAGATTCCTCTCAACGACCAGCTACTAAAGAAGGCGACCTCGGACGGGTCGTCGCAGCTTGCTTTTCTTTTAGATGAGTTTCCTGCTTATTCTTCCGAGCTGTCTGACAAACCTTTGTATTGTGTCTGTCGTGGACCAGATAACGGGCGGCTGATGGTGGCATGTGATTCCTGTTCTGATTGGTTCCATCTCCGGTGTGTGGGAATCACGCCAGAGGCAGTTCAGACAGCAAAGTTTGTTTGTCTGCCCCAAATGCGAGCTGCGTGGAAGTCAATTCTAAAGTTGTCGTCCCCTTTTACTGATATCACGTTTGCCAAGGTCGAGGAAGGAGAATGGCGGGGCAGAGTGTGACTTGTGGGGGGTCACAGGTGGGAAATCTACGGGAACGCGTGATCTCCACCATCTGGCCTCCAGGTTTTATGACAGGTCCCTCCCAGAGACGCTTGGAGCATTAATGATTGCTGTAGGGCACCTGACTGTACCGGATGAATCGCTGCTCCGCTGGGTAGCCCAGGTGAAGCTCTCCATCCCCAGGGTAACAGCAATCTGCAACAGCCTGCTGAGGCACTGCGGGCATCCTAGGCCAGCCAAACACTCAGCCTGAATCCTCTCCGCACATCTGGCTGTTGCTGCATTGGAAGGTGCTGCTCGCCCTTCTGTAGTTGGCTGGACACGGCTCAGAAAGAATTTCGAGACTTCGCTCAGATTATGATGGCAGGATTTGGATCGCTGGGTTTCTGTACTCCGGATGTCGGACTGCAGTCCCTTCGGCCGTCAATACAAAGGGTCGATGGGTCACGGAGACGCAGGTCGCCTCCTTCCCCTCGGCGCCGTTCTTCTGGTCCGGAGCGCAGCCGAGCGAGCCCTTATCTGCAGGTGCGGACGTCTCGACGGGGTTGCAAGGACGCCTTGGAGGCGTGCTCCAAGCATTGGAGGCGCTCGGAGCGCCGGTAGCTTCGACATCAACGTGAAGTGGTCCACCCATCACGTGGGGTGGGTCCCTTAAGCGCGTGCAGCCAAAGGCAAGCAGCTCGGTGGCCCTTTCCCTCAAGAGAAAGAAACCGGCCGACATCCTGAAGTACCTACCGGTACACGGGTACCTTCCGAGGTCAATGTGAGAGCCATTCTGAACACAGAGATGTAATACTATCTCTGACACAGGTTGGTCACGTGACTTCGAATCCACATTCCAATGATTCTACCAATCAAAATTCAACATGATCAGAAGACCATTGAGAGTAAAAAGAGGCGATTCTATTTCACTCCAATTATTTATCCCGATAGATAAACACAAATTTGGTGTTCTAATAAAACTAATCTATGAGATTTTCAGGAAATCATTTGAGAACTACTTTTAGCGCGAACGTGTCTATAAGGTTGTAAACTGCCTTGCGCACGTGCGATTGTGTATATACAGTAGTCGCCGCTTATTAAAAACACATTGGGACCGAACAAAAGTGTTTTTAATAAGTGGCGTTTTTATTAACCGGCACTTCCCGCTTCACCAAGCCGTTGCGTTTCTTCCACCTGTTAAACCACCCATTTGTAGCTTTGAATTCGGAGCGACCAAGCTGGGAAGCAATCTGTTCCGCCTTCTGACACAGGATTGGGCCGTTTACAGGTGTGTTGCGCGCTTGGATAGAGTCGAACCACCGCTTTAAGCCATCTTCTGTCTCTTTATCCTTCACGCAGCGCCGACGCTTCCTTTGGCCTTGACTGGAGCCCTCTGCGATATCAGCCCTAAGTTCATCTTCTTTTTTCAGTGTCTGGCACAGAAATGATGCCGACACACCCAAAATGTCAGCACCCTCCCTCAAACTTTTAGAATTTAGCTCTCGGTAGCGATCAAGCAAGTCCACTTTGTCTTTGGGTGTCATTTCTGTTCTTTTTCTTTTCTTTGGAGCTGAAGTTAAAGCCATTTTCTGATTCACTGCTTATCCAGCGAGACTAGACAGTGTTGAATTGACATCTGACGGTTTGCTGACAAGGTACGTGTAATCACTGTTCACACAAACGCTGAAGCGTCTTTAGTTGTCATCTAACGGTTTGCTGACAAGAATTCACAACCAGAGATCGACTCTGACCCTCCGAACTCGCTCAATGAAGTATAAATATTGCTGTTGTATTCAAAGTCCTTATAATTAGTAGAGTTCACAATATTACACTCTTGTGATTCGAATTTTACCGCACACAAGTTTTACATTCATGGGAAATCGATGTTTAGAAAATGAACTGACGGAAAAATGGCTGCCAGTATGGAGTGTATCACAACAAGCGGAGGAATACACTCACGATGTGATATGGCATTCAGCGTGGCTGTTCAGAACGGTGGTATGCATGTTATGGAAGAATTTAGGCTATCACGTGACCAACCTGTTGCTGAGACTATATTCACTAGTCTCAGCCACGCTGAATGTGTGAGAGCAGCACACTCGAGCTGAGCCGATAGTCCTGGAGGGTGCAAGGAAACGCCTGGCCCAAGCCCCACGGTCCAGACCCACTGCCACTGATACCAGCATGGCAGCCACGGCCGTCACCGCTACCAGTGCGGCATCCGCGGCTACCACCCACCGGTACCAGTAACGCCCATCCCCCAACACCAACTGATCTCGCGGTGGATATGGAGGAGGAGCCACTCATCTTCTGTCGCCAGGAGTGGATTCCTTCATCTCGGGGAGTGAGCTGGCAAAGCTAGAGACAGTTCAGTGAGGATGCGAGCTGGAATAGGCCAGCCGCGTGGGTGGATGCAGCAAAGACGGGTGCCACGGGGAGCTTGGAGCCTCCCACCATGCGGGCGACGGCTGCTCCTTCCCATCTTCATGTGGTCGCCAGCACAGAAGCTTTGTCAAGTGAGGATGTATGTACTGAGACGCTGCACAGCAGACCATGAGAAGGGCATTCGAGTTATCCCTTCACCGAGACTGCTGTTGGAGACGGACTGCCCAATCCGTTTGGTGAAAGGATTCTCCACCCACTCCCCACCTCTTGGATGAGATCTCGAGCAGCTTGTCAAAAATCAGCGAAACGAGGCGGGTTAGGCAATCATAGAGCGTCCTTCAGGAATTTCGCTTATGCATAATTTTTATCTAAATGAGGGTGCGCGCGCATCACGCATCACGATCACGATGTAGGGAATCGAAATTGGGTCACATTTCACAAAATAGCCGTCTGACGATTAAATAACCATACATTTAGCATCAGACTTTCCATTTACTCATGAAATAAGGCAAGCATCGCATAACTTGATGTTTTGATTAACTAGTAAGGAAAATCGAGCAATTTAAAACGTGAAGCGTGACATCTTTTGAGTCGCCATTTTTGGATGCTAGTCTTTTGAAGGCCAAGCAGTTGGTCGCTTAAACTACGCCTGAAATGTTTACTGTTTGTCAGTCAAGCCCTTTCATTTTACAAATCAGCAGTTGAAACGACATGGTATCATTTTCTTGTGATTACAGTAACGTTAGGACAACGGAAGAATGCAAAAATACTAACCAAACAGGAGTTTGGCAAATCGTCTGTTTTCAAGAACTACGTTCGGGCAAAACTTGTGAATTACCATATCGCAGAAACCGGATGTCACGTGACAGCACAAGGTGTGACGTAGAATGCAAGAATGCCTCAATTAGATAGAAAATTATGCATAAGCGAAGTTCCTGAAGGACACTCTATGATTGCCTTATGCCCGTAAAGTTTTCCAGCTACAGACGGGATTCTCCTTTTTGGAGGGGGGGGGGCGGGAGTATGAAGCAGCATAGGTATGTGACGAGCATGAAGCTGGGCTAAGTATATGCAGTCACATCAAAATTTAGGTTTTCATATAACTAGCTATAAGCACCAATAATTTGCACCTGATCCTCCTTTCCTCCTGTTAAGTCCTAGTTTGTCTGGTTGGATTTGTTTTTGCTGCTCCACCGTAGTTCCCCAAGTGGCTTGTACTTCTCGCTCTTAATTTGTTTCATAACTCTGGTTTGTGTGTGTGTGTGTGTGTGTGTGTGTGTGTGTGTGTGTGTGTGTGTGTGTGTGTGTAGGGTTCTCTTGCTCTTTTTCACCTTTTGCCACCACTGGAAAGAGCAGGTCGACCGTGTAGGAAACGAGCGCCCACTTCACTTCCCTGGCAGTTAGAACCGTCCTGGGGACGTGAGAAAAAAAACCCCGGCGAAGAGTGTGGTTGGAGGCGACCTTGGAGGGCAGTCGACCTGTCAAAACACTGATTAGTGCTCAACCCGGAAGAACCAATTGGATTGTTTGGGTGAGCACATAAAAGGCGGCATTGCCGTCCTACAGTATGCATTATACGACAGAAACCGATTGACGCAAGGCCTCATCGAGCAACGACTACGGTGAGAGCCCTAAGTCATTTCACAATGATTTTTATCTGGTTTTTACCCGTAGTCCTGGCAAACTCGCGTGCCTCCAAGTGGCGGGTCATTACTCAGGCATCCTACCACAACATATCAAAGTTATCAAAAACACGCGTAGTGGCGTACTTTAAAAAAAATCATCAGTTCTGTATGAGCTAATGTAAAATTCCGAAGTGGTCTTTCTTTCATAGTCACAAGTTATTTATAGAATTTAGTCAGTTCTTTGAGAGTTATTCATTTTCTAACCTAGACACGAAGATATTCCTGTGTATCGCTCATATTTCTCAGACTGGTATCAGCACCTTGTGATGATATTTGTTTTTAAAATTTATTATTTGTTTGAAAATATGTATTTTTAATGCCTGTAAAGTTTGATTATGATTGATGCAACACTTTTTGAGTAACAAGTCGATATCTGGAACACCCTCTAGTTGCTGGTCGCACAACAAAACACTCCCTGGCAGGAGAAAGGGGCATGCGCATGGGCAAAAAGCGGCAGGGCTGAAAGTTATTAAGTTTTCAGGCCAAACGATAAACAGAAACCGAGAGCTGGCCGAGGCTGTGGGTGCCACATGGCCCTGCCCATTCCACTTCAAGTAGTACAGGATCCACAAGACAAGCATGCCCTGGTGAACTGAACGCGTACGTTAAAAGTAAGTCGGACTGGAGGCTTTTCTGTAGGTTAAAAAAAGTATATTCTTATACATTTACATATTCGGTGTGATTTCAGGCAAATTTATGTTCCACTGAAGAGGTAGGAATCAGCATTTATAAGAAACATTTGTTAAACTGATGAACTTGGTTAGGCCTACTTATGACTGCGTGAGCAGATTCTCTCATTGGAGAAACAACACATCCCGGAAAGGTCGGTCCCGATCATGGATCCAACGTAATGTCCATGGTCCCGATCGAGTGCGGTTCGTCTGCATCAGTTATTGCGCCGCTTTCTTCGACTGTCTTTAAGAATGTGGTAAAAGCGGTTGATATGAAACATTTTAAAATGGGTTACGGGGGCCTGAGCTTGCAGGCCTGTCGTCCGTCTTAACTATTTCCCGATGATTATAGTTCATAATGCATCAACTAGTTATTGTATCAACATTATTCCGGGCTTTTGCGTATTCTTCACCAATTTTCTGTTGTGAAGAAAAAAAATGCCTTCCTAAAAACGGCGGCAAATGCTTTCCTCAACCCTGCCCGGACAGAAAATGTGTCGGATACTTTTCTGCTGAACAACCACAGATTTAGCATTTGTTGACCTTTTCCAGCATCGGGGCATCCACAACTTTTATTGGTATTGTGATTTCCTTTTCACTGTCGCACAAGTTAATTTGGCATAAATAGGCCTATCAGAATATGCATGTAGCTTTCGTAATGATTTGAATGTGTGATGGTAGGCCTAGGTATTCAAATACTGCCCCCCACCCCCCGACCCATTATTCCTTCCTTCCTTCCTTTTCCACCTTCATCTGCTGCAACTCAGTCTGGATGTCTGATCTAGTAGGTGTACAATGCACGAAAGCGTGTACATGTAGTCCTTATAATATTACGCGTCATACAAACCCAGACGGCACAGTTCATTGAAATCAGCAAGGCTTCATATTTTTGAAAATGTTTGTCATCTGTGACTGAATCTACCGAGAGAAACACACAAATGCTGGCCGGGACGATGGTTTTTTTAAATGTCTGGGGTGTGTCGCTCAGTTGATTCAGAGTTACGACCCGAAATCCAATGGAGCGGCCGAACACTCGCTAGGGTGGATGACATTTACTGATTTACATCTTCGTATGAAGTATGTGAGCTATATCGACAAAATTATCTCATCTTGTGTTCTATAGGCGGGCACATCAAGCATAGAATTGTCACATGTGGGGAAATTGGTGTTGCATGCATGAGTGTTGCATTCTGTTGGCTTTCGTGACTAAAATCACACATGTTGTTTGTCGTGAATAAAATGGTGGGCTGTGCTTCCCATCTCGCCGTTTTGCATACACGTATGCATTCGGAGGTAGGAGCAGTTTACGTTTACGCTCTTTGTTTAAAATGTACCCAAATAATGCATCCACTGGCACTGCTAAGAAAGATATATTTTTCTCGTGGTTTCTGTCAGGTTAGTGAGCACTGTACTACTGACATACCGACTTTCAACTAGATCGTCATCCTGATTTGAACTCCAAAATAGATACATGGAATTTGTGGACGAAGTAAGTATTCATGATGACAATATCAAAATTCATAAAATGTACTCGTAAGACTAATATCTCATGACGGGGTCGCGGAATTTGTCACTTAGATGGCAAGAGGTAACTTACATGCTTAGTTCGTGTGTTGTACAATTTGTGAGACGAATAGAAAATCAAAATTCTGATTTATCTCGTGGCATGGCAAACAATGGAGTTCCACTTCCAAGGGTGGACCAATCTCTCCGTCGTTTTTGGAAGAAG
>JAWQFJ010004109.1:87500-107500 GCA_034096865.1 Theodoxus fluviatilis
ATTTGTGTTGTCTTGCATGGCATAGCATATCATAACGTTGTGAAGATTCCATTACATTGATTTTTCCCCCTCAGAGCATGGAAGCACATTACACGTTGTTTTTTGGGGTGGAGGGTGAGGGTACAGTGTCTGATAGTTGTAGTTTTTGACATTTTTATTTTTACTGTAATACAGCTGAGTTGTTTGGCATGAGAATGCATTGCATTGTGTTGTGTGTGTGGGTTTTTTTTCTTACACAGTTGACTTAGTTGACATAAGAATGTACAGCATCGTGGTTTTTCCCCTACAATTACATCGTTTGGCACAAGACTGCCTAGTGGTATTCTGTAATGACAGACTCTCTCTCTCTCTCTCTCTCTCTCTCTCTCTCTCTCTCTCTCTCTCTCTCTCTGTGTGTGTGTGTGTGTGTGTGTGTGTGTGTGTGTGTGTGTGTGTGTGTGTGTGTTTGTTTTCTTCAATTAGATTGGTTGGCATGGGATTGCCTAATGGCATACTCAACCACACTTTTCTTTGGTTGAATTTGCATTATTTTGTAAAGCTTTGAATGTGTGCTAAGTTTTTATTTTTGGAATGTGATATAACACAGATTGTTAAAGTCTATAGTAATAGGTTAGTCTGTGTTCAGATGTATTGATTGTTTCGTGCTTTTCCTGGAGAAAAAAAGGGGGAAAGAACCTTCATACATGTCCAGACCTTGATCTGCAATGCACATGTAGATTTCCAATAGCTTTCAATGCTTCCTACCATTGGTTAGTTATCTTTAGGTGCTTCAGTTTTGAATTGTATGCTAATGGCATGAGAAGCATCTCAGTTAATTGTTACTCCTGCTATACTACATGCACTGCTAGTGCTACTTTTGGACATAGTCATGGATAATAGATGAGACAATGCGTCTTCTCGTCACTGTGTACATTTGGTGTCTTGTAAGGTTTTCATTAGCTTTGTGACTCTTACATCAATAGAGAATCATGCATGAATTTGACAGTCTTTTTACGTGCGCTTTAGGAAGTTGAGTACAAGACATGTGTTTCATAAAATACATGATTATGTAAAATTGTCTGTCTGCAAATTTAAGATGCTCAATAGTTCTGCTCCAATTAAAGAGAATTAATGCATAGCCGTTCATTTGTGCATGTCTTGAAGTAGGCCTGAAAATGGGAATCATGCATTCATTCCCTCTGCAAGCTGTGCACTTCCTAGATTCACTTAAGTTAACAATACATTGTGCTGTAAAATCAACGGCATCCAAGAAACAATTAATTCTTGCATTAATTTGTACCCATATCCAACATTCAGTCAATATATAGGATTCCTATAGGAGCAATATTACACGAATGTTGGGGCAATGTTGCAGGGACATTGCTGTGCTGTCTAGGAAAGGAAGTGCACGTTCAGGTGTTATCATCTCACAAAGTGAATCATTTGTGTCCTCTGCTGGTGGGGTTATGTCAAATATGTTTTGCTTATCAGAAAGAAAAAACAACAGAGTGTTCGCCGGTCTCACCCATGATTCGAAGTGGAGTTAACTG
Source organism: Theodoxus fluviatilis (assembly GCA_034096865.1). NCBI lineage: Eukaryota > Metazoa > Mollusca > Gastropoda > Cycloneritida > Neritidae > Theodoxus > Theodoxus fluviatilis. The sequence goes on from JAWQFJ010004109.1 coordinate 89,030, forward strand.
CTATGAAACGATTGTAGTTATCTCCTCCTTAAGTCATGTGACAAACAGACCTTTCACCTCTGAGCTTTGTACACACGAGCACTTTTGACGCAGGCCTTTTGTAACAATTGTCTTCCGTGTTCGAGACCGAGTGACAGAATGGCTTCTGTTGCTGAGGTAAATTATCCGTCTTTTCGTTACCGAATCAGTGCTATCATCACTTCGTGCATTTGGGTTTTTCAACTTCCGCGCCCGTTAGTGAATTGTTCACTCCATGCTCATGCTGCTATCGGCTTATCGCATCGTCATCGTTACCCTCCCCGACTCCCTACGCGATTCGTAAGAGGCGAATAACTAGGGACACCATGCGTGACTTGATTTGCGTTTACTCTAAACTGGAAGTTATTTCCATGCTTAACCTATAATCTTTGATTCAGTAAACAAACCACAACGTACATACCTAGCTGACGAACACGAACGAACCGTAGCCACTACGCCAGCAGACGATCGAGCTAGTGTGATATAATGTTTCATGTAAAGCTCGAATGAGTGGCAGCAGATAACTGTTTAGTTCTGGCTTGAATTGAGTATTTCGTTTCCCTGGTCAGGTGAGGACAGAAAATTCACGATCATAGAATCGATGAGTGCATGATCAACTTGCCCGCATTCGGCGTAATGTAACGTGTGTGATTGTGACAATAAAATTTAAATGGCAATAAATCACAAAACAAAGTTCCATGACAACTAAATTCACCAATTATATTAATGACTGACCATTTTTACACCTACAGCTAGTGCTAAAACCTTACAAAGCAAACAAAACATACTGCGGGGAGTGTTCCGGTCACGCATCAAAACATGGTGCACGAGTGATCGTTTCGCTTTTCTCTTATTTGTGTATCTGCTCCAACATGGTAAGCTGGCTGTGCCAAGAAACAAACATCTAAAATAATTAGAGTTAGTTGATACTTTTTTTTTCTAAGGTAATGTTCGTGAGGAAGAAAACGCGTTACATTGACTTTCGCAAGCCCGATGCCTGTACCTCAACAAAATTGAGGCGATCGGCGGGCTCGATCCATACCAGCTGACACTCCCTATGGGTTAGGGGGGTAAGAATTGACCCACCGCGTCTCCCTTTGCGATTCGTAAGAGGTGAATAACTAGGTACATCGTGGCTTGATTTGCGCTGACTCGGAACTATTCTAGTGTTTTTTTGTGCTCGGTGGCCTTACGTAGCCTACAAAGGCTGATAAGCCGTAAAACTCCATCCACCCATCCATCCATCCATCCATCCATCCATCCATCCATCCATCCATCCATCCATCCATCCATCCATCCATCCATCCATCCATCCATCCATCCATCCATCCATCCATCCATCCATCCATCCATCCATCCATCCATCCATCCATCCATCCATCCATCCATCCATCCATCCATCCATCCACACCAGCTGACGAAGGACAAACTTGATCCAAAATTGAGGAACACTCTGCCAATGAGTGCCATATACATATTTAATTGTTGTACTTGGAACATCGGTGTACACGTTGGAAGAGTTCAAGAATTACAGGTCTTTGGAAGTCTCGATTCTTCGTAGCAGGATTCGGGGGAGATGTCTGATGATTCTCGCCGGGTGTTTGTCTCGAAAGGTCAGATCTTTGGTCACCCTTTGCACAATCAGACCTTGATTGGTATTCTCTGATGATATAAAGTAGTAGGAGCATTTGACTCCTCTTAATTTTTCTTTTTGTTGGTTGTTAAAACAATTTTCCACGCAGTAATAAGTTGGCATGGTTGCACGTCTCCTGTAGCACAGCTTAGCAGACAGCGCTCGCCTCCTACCAACATGGCTGAAAGCACGTGGCTTCTACAATTAACTCTGGAAGTGACGACAACGCGTCTCTGGCAAAATGATAAGCAACCATGGTCCATGCATCAAGAAATGAGAAGTGTTCAATCATATGACCTGTTGTCTTGTCTACAGTGTGTGATGTCTGGCGCCAGCTTAAATTCTTTGTTATTAAAATTTCACCACAACTTAATTCTTTTCCCATCCCTCCTTTCGTCCTTCCATGTGTGTGTGTGTGTGTGTGTGTGTGTGTGTGTGTGTGTGTGTGTGTGTGTGTGTGTGTGTGTGTGTGTGTGTGTGTACACGAATACTTCGTATGGAAACTTCCCGTTACCCACACATGATTTATAGAATGCAGTTGAACTCTCATCTACAGAATTGGGCATACCAGATTAAGAAGAGTTTATGTAAATATAATTTTGAGCACTAATGGGTTTCCCAGACAGTATGCAATGAAAGAGAACTTATAAGAGAATTGAAGAACCACATTGTCTTGGTGTACCGTAGAACTGGGAACAAACATTGTTTAGTAGTGGGAGTTATTCTTTTTATTGTCAAATAAAGATGCATTGGGGTAGAGAGAATTATTTAAATGTGATAAATAAAAAACCGTTCCGAGATGTGTACATTCAGTTTCGTTCTGGTTTTAGTGAATTATACCATCACAAATTTTGTTACTCTCGGGACAACCCAGATAATGTATACACATGTCCAGCTTCTATGGAAGAAATTGAACATGAATTCCACATGCTTTATGTTTGCTCAGTTTATGAAGACCTTAGAGAAAAATATTTATCTCACATGAATGACTTTAGAAGAGTGAAACAGCTATTTGGCAGTGACCCTAGTGTAATAAGATCATTAGCAATGTTCTTATATCACGCTCTGAAAAGAAGACGTGACGCAGTGGACATTTTCAATGCTGATAAGTTCAATCTTTTTCTGTTGTGACAGGCCGGTGGCCTCTCAAATAAACAAGTTCACTCTCTCTCTCTCTCTCTCTCTCTCTCTCTCTCTCTCTCTCTCTCTCTCTCTCTCTCTCTCTCTCTCTCTCTCTCTCTCTCTCTCATGAGAAATAAGTTGCTACTATTTGTGAAAGCTGTGAAATGATTGAGTCGATTCTTTGCTGTTGCTGGAAATGATGACACAGTGCGGTAGGGCATGCATGTATGCATCACAGTTTCTGATTGAAATGCTGATAAAAGGTCTTATCAGTGGTTGACCAGATTTGCTCATTTGTCAGGATTGCAGAACAGACCTGGCAGGTAACCAATGCTATATATGTATACAGCTGCCTATCCAGAAAGGGGAATAAAGAATACCATTATCCGTCTTTTCTGTCCAGGGAGTATGCCTGAGAAAATTGAGCTGTGTAGCAGCTCTGTTTGGATATAAGAAACATCCTTATTTGCAAAGCGCACATTTAAGAAAAAGATAAATGTTGTCTTGTTTCTTGCCATGGTGAATAGTCTCAATTAAGCATTTAAGGTACTGTAGCTTTTTGTTGATTGAAGTGTAGTCATAGTGATGCTCTGTCAGAAATACACATGGGTGATCTCCATGGATGATCAATGGGATCATTGGGTATTACAAGTTATGGTTATTTTTTAATAAGTTTCCAGACAAGTAGAGTCTCAAATGTCTGTTTATGTTAAATAATGACCTAAGTTATTCAGAGTGCAATGCACTGTGGTGTAATGTAATACAATTCTGCAAATGTTTTAATGACTCATTTTGATGATGCAAGTGTCTTTTTGAAGTGAGAGAGATGCTTGAAAATGGCTGGCTTTTTAGGGCCTCAAGGCCTGTATGAGCCACCTGGCAACAAACGGGGGAGGAAGGGAGGGAGGGAGGGAGAAAGGGATTCATTGATTGGATTGATTGATTTTTTTAAAATCAAGGATGAAATTTTAGGCATTTCTGCCTATCTTACAAATTGTCCTTGCTCATAAAAAAATGAAACCATGGATAGATAAGAAAAAAATACACAGTAGCTAATCTATGTACAACAGTTGGTAAGGTACATGAAGAATATGATCAACAATGACAAAAATTTTAGTAGATGCCTTTGACAACTGTCAGCTCAGTGAGTCTTCAAGTTCAAGCAAATACATGTCATATGTACTGGCGACAGCAGTAATATCATCTGAGTAGATAATCACGTATGGATGTTTTAAAAGACTTCATGGAAGTTTTGTTCCTTAGGTGCAATGGAAGTGTATTCATATCATAACACCTGAGTATGTAATACTGCCTTTGAAAATGTCTACTCTAGGTTGTGGTAGAATGAAAGTGTTGCGAGATAGTGAATGGCTTGTTTGGGGACGAATGAAGAGATCTGGGCCCGTATCCAGAACAGCGATTTATTTTAACCCCGATTTATTTCTCAACTCAGACAATTCCAACTGTCTGTTCCGCTCTCCCTTGGCTGGAAACCAGTATATATAGCAAAGCGCAACCTAGGATTCTCTGACGAGCGTACCTTATCTAACCGATCAAGATAACCCGGGGTTAGGAGATACATCGAGTGTTAAAAAGATAAATCGCCTTTCTGGATACGGGCCCAGTAAGATACTTTGGTGCTCGTGAATGAGCAATTTAGTGCATAAGGATGTATTTTTTTAGGAAGAGGTGTTTTTGGAAAGATAGTAAGCCAAGATTTCTGTTTTCATCCGTAGACAATGTTGAGTTGGAAATAATAAGCTTGGCAGCTTGTTTTTACAGTGATTCAATCTTGTTCAAGTGCACTGCCATGGAGCCATCCCATACAACAGATGCAAAATTGACAGCGAGAGAGAGAGAGAGAGAGAGAGAGAGAGAGAGAGAGAGAGAGAGAGAGAGAGAGAATATATGTGTCTGCCAAGGAGTACTCTATCTGATATAGTACTCCTTGGTGTCTGCCTATGCAAGCATGTTAAATATGTGTGTTTGTATTCAAGTTGTTTTGCGTGCAATTTCATTGAATGCATTTCAGTTTTTACAAGTTGTCATGCTGCCAAGCAGGTTAAGTTCTGCATTCTCTCTGCTGTTGGCAGATGGTGAATGGGCTGAGGCAGGTGTTCAGGTCAGGGTGCACCAGGCCCCTGGAATGGAGACAGAAGCAGCTGACTGCCATGCTGCAGATGCTGGATGACAACACTGAGGCTTGGACTGATGCCCTGAAGAAAGATTTAAACAAGGTGAGCTGGCAGCGAATTCTCAAGGCTTCTGCCTTGTAGTAGGTACTGCCTGTTTTTTCTCTTCCCCTTAAAAGATTGATAGTAAATGTTATGAATGTGCATGCATGCATGCGCATACACAGACACAGACAGACACACACGCACAGTCACAGACAGACACACACACGCACAGACACACACACACACACACATACATACACACACACACGCACACACACTCTCTGTCTCTCTCTCTCTCTCTCACTCACACACACACACACACACACACACACACACGCACACACACACACATAAAAGAGACAATGGCTTGAAATTTGCAATGGAATGCTGCAGTTGACATCAAGCCATTTCCCCCCCTTGCTCTCACTTATTAACAGTTCAAAGCAACCTAGAGAAATAGCAAACAGAATTTTAATTAGGCATTGTAGGGATGGCAGCTGTATATTGGATTGTGCAAGTGGTGAATCATGTGGGGTTTTTGTTTTGTTTTGTTCAGTTCTGTTTTGTTGTGTTTTGTTTTCACTCATTGAAGATTTATCTAGTATAATGATAATGGATTTTGATTTTCAGCACAAGATGGAGTCCATTGTGTTTGAGCTCAACATTGTGAGGAATGACACAATCCTCACCATAAACAACCTGGCAGAGTGGATGCAGCCAGAAAAGGTGAGAGCATAGAGCACATTGTTACATGTGCTTGCACTCATCCACATGGGCAGGCACACACATACATGCACACATGTAGGTACACGCATACGTATGCAAATACACGCAAAAGCAGAAAGACTGTTTGCACATATGCACATTCATGAAACTCATACACATGCTTTCAAGCACACATAGACATAGCCTTTCATGCACATGTGCAGATATTCACACACATGCGCACACACACACACACATGCACATTCATGAAACTCATACCCACTTGCTTTCATGTGCATGATCTTGTACATACCCTTTTCTTCACATGTGCAGACACATGCGCGCGCACACACATACACACACACACACTCATACACGCACACAGGCCCACACTTATGCCCTGGCCAGCAATGTCTAGTTGCTTAGGTGGAGCTGCATAGCACATCATCTTGCTGTCATAAACAGTAAGCAGTTTTTCACCAACTTTGTCATGAATGAAGAGCTACTTTTGTTATCATGTCAAGCATCAGAACTTCTACATCTCATTTTCTTGCTTGTTAGAAACAGCTAGCCTTTTTTCCAAACTTCATCATGCCCAGGTGAAGAAGGACCTGCTGAACATGATGGACACATGCTACATAAAGTACGAGCCCTATGGTGTGGCTCTCATCATTGGTGCCTGGAACTACCCTGTCCATCTCGCCCTCCTGCCCATGGTTGGGGCATTGGCAGCAGGTGTGTAGACCGCTCCACATGGTGTCTGATGGTCTCAGTGCTGCTGTGGTAGCTTGTCCAAGGTTCCTCATTCTTTGTGCCGTGACTTCCTGTATGACCCCTGTGAGATGAGGGTGTGAATAGACCCACTGTATCTCCCCATGGCATTCATAGGGGACAAATGACTTGGGAAATTATGACTTGACTTGTTCTTGCTCCTTGCTCCTTGCTCCAACCCTAGAGATTTTTGTGGTTGTTGGCCTTACATAGCCTAAAAAGGCTGATAGGTTATTAAACTCAATTCAGTCAGTCAGTCAGTCAATAATTCTTTTTTTTTCATTCTTTCTGTATGATGAGACTAATGTCATTGATGCACACATACAAATGTCATTGGCAATCACATTTATATTTGATTTGTTGTTATGTGCTTGTTTCCCCTGTCTTACTTATTATGGCTGAAGGTTGTCTCCTGACTCTGATCTTGTCTCAAGCAAGCATAATGAAGTTAAATCCCTCTCCACTAACAACCCCCCTTCCCTCTACCTCCCATCCCCCACTCAGACCTGCCAACCCACCATCATGCCAAAGAGCAGCGTCCGGAGCTTTTTGGAGTAGCATTTAAGAAATAGGCGTAGCGGAAGGGGGGGGGGGGGGGGTAAGAGATACGTCTGTGAAGGTGTGAAGCGCTCAACCGACGGCGTGAAGCGGGGGGGATAAAGCTGTGAAGGCGGCGCGAAGCGCTGAGCCGACGATGTGAAAGCGGGGGGGGGAGAGGAGATAAAGGCTGTGAAGGCGGCGCGAAGCGCTAAACCGACGGCGTGAAAGGGGGGGAGGGGGGGAGGTGGCAAATTCTACGTGACGGTCAAAAGTTCAAGCACGTAGAAAAATCTTAGTTTTTCCTGACCGTAGCATCGTAGCAAGCATGTCGAAATCATAGCATGCTACGCCTAAATCGTAGTACTTGGCAGGTCTGCCCACTCCCTCCTGCCCAACTTGCCTTGCAGGCAAAGGCCAAAGCAGTCAAGTTCTGTTTTATATAATAATCTATATATTAATACGCAAAAAGGTAAAACTTTGTACAAGAACTGCTCCGAGCCCGTTTCGCTGATCGCTTTGCTTTTTTGCATCGGCCCAGAGGACGGTTGGGAAGGGGTCGTAGGGTATTTTTCGTGACCAAATTTGACTTTGAAGTGACTTTTTTTAGGTCCTCGCAAATTTCAGTCGGCCTTTGTCCTATGATCGCATTTTTGGTGGACCAACTCGCATCATATATGTGCACGTCCATGATATTGCCTAACACTAGGTGGGACATACCTACTGCAATGGCGCAGAGCAGTGTTTGGTTTCTTTGTAACCAGTGTGGCGATCACATGCGTATATCATTATAAAAGGTATTATTTTGATATCTAGCATGAGGGAACATCAATTTAGTTCTATGAAAACAAACATGATGTGATTCTGACCAAATCAATCGATGTGATAAGCTCCTCCGCGACGATTGAGTTTCGTAAGGAACACCAGAAACCAAAACCAGAATGGCCAGAGAAAAACTAGTCATAAAGTATTTATTCATGACCCATGAACGAAACTATTGAACTGTATTAATAAAAAAACTAATGTAGAATGCCTTACTTAACCCAAATTGGATGAAGATGGTCGATCGAACGGATCAAACAAACTGAAAGCTTCGCACATGTGTAACAAAATGATGTACGTTACAGAAGGAAATGAAGGAAACAAAGCCTTCTCATTGGTCAAAAATCGCGTGTACTATGACGTATCCTTCCATAAACGTGTTCATTCACTGCAGGATGACAAAAGCTTCCTTTGTAGCCGTTTCGAGTGCGGAAAAATATAGCAACACGTTTGGTACACGCGTACCTTCCGTAAGTAACGCATGGAAACGACCGACGCTGACCATCAAAATAGTCCCAAGAAATTGGTTAATACCAAAAGAAGAATAAAACTATGCAGTTGTATGAGTAAACTAATGAAAGGAAAAGTAATTTGAACCTTCTCTTCAACACATTTATGTATACATGTTTGGTTTCGATTTTTTTCCTCTGAGCAAGGGTGGTGGAAACGAGAGTAACGAACGCGTAGGTCTTTTTTATTTCGGTAGAACTACCTCTGTTTTTATTTTGTGGCGACTTTCCACTGAAATATGACTAAATTAATAATTGAACTTGAATTATTTCACACAATCTATACTTTGTAAGGTGAATTTGCACAAGATAACAAGCATTCAAAAGTGGCGTCGCAAAATGTCCCGTTTTTCGGCGCCATTTTTCCGCTTCGTACGAGTTTAATTATTTTTTTGTGAATCTCTGCAAAGCAAAACTATAAAAACTATTGTTCATAGCATTACAAAAACATTTAAAGAACCCATATAAATTTGAAATATATGCATGCTGACTGTGTTAGATAGTTTTATTCAAGTGTCTTTACCCAGACCCCCAGTTTTTGATAGTGTTAGGCAATATCGTGGACGTGCACATATACATTAGTGACTTGCTATGATGTCATGTGAGTCAGTAGACGAGGGGATAGAGCGCGGGACTGTGAACGCTCGAAAGTCCTAAAGTCATTGGGTTCGAGCCCCGGAAAGGTTTTATTTTAAAATTATTTTTATCCACTTTTCAACATGTAACAGTACTTACTCTTCTTTTATTATCAATGTGTTTGGTATTTCCAAGTCAGTCTGAGTTTGTATGTAAACATGCTATAAAATATTCACACATCAGCAGTGCGTAGCACGGGTACTCGCTAGTAATAATAATAATAGTTTATTCATATGCACATACTATCCCTTGACAGGCAAGCTCATGGCGTTTACAATCCAAAAAATCAACACTCATGCAACCACTCAACACCACATTCCTACAAAAACTCACACACTACACACATAAACAAAAAAAACACAAAAACTAAGATCCAATAGAACAAATAGAACAAACTATACAATATACACAGCACTTGCAGGCCAGGTCAAGTAAGGCGAAGCAGCTCAGCGGGTAAGGCGGATCGGAAGAGGTGGGCCTTTAGAGCACTTTTGAACTGGGGCAGAGTGTCAGAATGACTGACGGAGAGAGGGAGACTATTCCAGGTTACAGGTCCGATATAGGAAAAGGCACGCTGTCCTTGAGTTTTCTTATTATGGAGGGGGACCTTAAGCATTCTAGAGTCAGCAGCTGAGCGTAGAGATCTGAAGGGCATGTAGACTGCAAGACTTTCTGTAAGAGCGTGTGGTGCGGTGTTGATGATGGCCTTGAAGCACAAAGTAGCAAGTTTATAAGCTATCCTCTGAGAGATAGGGAGCCAGTGAAGTGTATGTAGGAGTGATGAGACATGGGTACGCTTGGGACATCGAAAAACTAGCCTAGAAGCACAATTCTGAACTTTGTGGAGTTTGTTAAGCAGAGTGTCAAGGATGCCAGCGAGAAGAGAGTTTCCATAGTCGAGACGAGACAGAACAAGTGATGTGATGAGCGTTTTGGTGGCCTGCTGAGAAAGATAATGACGAATGGTACTAATTTTCCTTAGCTCGTAATATGCTAACGGACGGACTTTGTTGACATGAGATCTCATTGACAGATCATCATCAAACATGTCACCTAAATTTCTAACAGACTGAGAGAGACGATGTCACTGTGACCAATGGTTAGTTTGAGGGCCTGATCCGATTCGCCTCCGCCGCCTACCAGAAGTACTTCAGTTTTTGAGTCATTGAGTTGGAGCTTGTTCCGGGTCATCCACCGTATCATGTCAGAGATACAGTGTTCGCTGTACTGTTTTCAAAGAGGTAACATCATGTGAAGTATGTAGGGTAAAGATAGATGTGCAGAAATATGATAAAACATGCTTTTCAATAAAACATTTCAAAATTGTTTTCCTGAACAACAATCCCCCTGTGGGTTGGGGTAGAGAATAGAACCAATGCATCTCCATATGCAAATTGTAAAATGCAAATGATTTGGGAAGTTTTTACTGGACTCGCTCTTGCTCCAACAGCTCTAGTGATTTTTGTGATTGACAGCCTTACATAGCCTCCTAAGGCTCATATGCAGTATCTGTCATTCATTCAGTCATTGATTTATTCACTCATACTGACAAACAAGTGAGGAAAAATGGGATGCAAAAGACACTGAAACCCTTACAACCGGTTGATGAATGATGTAAAAGTTTGACATTTTTAAGTTAAGACATTATTGCAATGGTTTCAGGAAACTGTGTGCTTCTGAAGCCATCTGAGTTGGCAGGGAATGTTGCCAATCTTCTTGCAGACCTCATTCCCAAGTACTTTGACAAGGTGAGGACATATGCACTGGAGTCTTAATGTCTTTGCTTTTTGTTTGAGTGTTTGCGACCATGAGACTATTTGAGATCATGCATGAGAAAATGGGGCTGAAGCATATAGAAATGATAATATCAGAATTTTTAACCATAACATTTCTCAGTTTTTAATTTCAGAGAAAAATGGCATGTTCACATCATATGATTAATTTTTCGCGTTTGTGTACATCTGCAGAAGGAATAAAAGAATTCTTGCTCCCCTGATGACTTTGCAGGTTCTTTGCTAAAAAATTGCTTCAGCAACTTTAAAACTAGTTTGCTGATTATAGTCACATTTACATAATTATTTAGTGCAAGGTTCCCACGGTCATTAAACCTGGAAAAGTTGTGAAATTTTGACTAGAATTTTAAGGACATGGAAGAGTTGAGAAATTTCTGCATCGGCCAAAGTTTTTTTCGATTGTGCTAATTGGGTGATCACTTCCTGTCACAAAGTGTGCAGAGTTACTTCTCTTGACTGGGTGCTGCATCTCAGAGCTGGAAGTACAAAGACTGCATTCTGCTGTCTGTTACTATGAATGGGAGAAGCCAGCCAGATGACCCTAACAGTGCCAAAGAATATTAAATTTCACAGATTTGTGTGAGAAAATGTCATTAAATTTTTCACAAAGTTATGGAAAAGTAATGAAAAAGTTTTGAAATGTGTTTCTTGGAAGTCTGCAAAAACCGTGTTAGTAATACTCCCTGAAAGGGTGTGATATATACACTATTTTGCATAGGTTGTTTAGGGGATTTGTATGTGGATTTTAATCATAGTTTTGGGGACAATAGAAGTTTGTTGAGAATTTTGTTTAATGCAAAAGAAGAATACCTCAGAATTTACAGACTGAATTAAAATGCTACTATAGGAGAAACTAATTCATAGTAAGGCCTAGACTAGAAATTCTTGGGCATTTGCTTTGACTTTCCCCCCCTCATTTCAAAAGTAGACACTTTGATTATAGTAATTTTGGACACTTATTAAAAAGACATCAGATGTAACAAAACAAACAAACAAAACATTTTATTGTGTAGGCCATTGGCCCATCATTACATAGCCAACATGTGTCTTCTGATACAACTAATGTGAGAGCATATCACTCATGCATTATAGAAGCTTCATTTCAATAACAAAATATTTATACATCATACAAAGACAGAATCATTCTTCTGCTCTTCTTTTAAAAGCGTAGTGTAGATAAACACTGACAGCTTGAATAATGTGTCTCTTTTGCAGAGAACAACTGCACAAGTGGTTTTACATGTTGTTTTGAACATGTGGTATTACATATTTCATTCTGATGTCTTCAGATGCTGGACAGTTAAAAAAGAAAATGTTGTCTGTCTTCCTCTTTTTCATGACAAGCTAGACACAGGGTTTCATAATTCTCATTGCAATACCTTTGTTTATGCACTGTTAATTCACTCATGCATAAGCAAAAGTGTATCCATACATCTCTAAAAACTTTTCGATTCAGGTTATAAGGATACACTTCATTTCCAAAGATTTTAAAAACTCTCTGTACAATATGAAACAATTACTCCTATTCAGATCAGACTCCCAACTAGTAATAAACTTTTGTATTAATTGTGCTCTGAGCGTTTGCAAAAAGTTATGTTCATTTACCACTTTCTAGGCTTCAAACTTGGCCACGCATTCTTCGTGAATTCCGTTTTCTTCGCCCTCTTCGGGCACACCGTGCAGCAGCACATTGACATGACGACTGTAGGCATCTTGCTTTTTCACCGTGCTTTTTAATTCCTGCATGCGCCAGTCTAATTCGTCTTGGTTTGTCTCCATTCTTTCTATGTCTTCTTTCTGACTTGACATCAGATGTAGTAGTTAAGTGTAAACATTTGAAATCCAAACATATTACAATTCTGTTGAAACCCAATTCATTTAGAGCTCACACTGTTATGTATGCATGCTATTTGAAGATGAGAGGAGAATTTAAGTGGCCACTTGTAGGTAAATACATAGTGTAGTCATGTTTATATTATAACCACAGTGGATTTTATTAGCATATTGCACCCTCTGGACACTTGGCTGTTCAAGGGGAGAATACTCTCAACTTCCAAATGGCCATTATCAATTTGCCATTCTTTTCATTGGGAAGAAGAATGAACTAGGAGTACAACATGATTGAAAAAGTGTATTCATGCTTTGTGTTTTCCTGCTTGTATTGCAGGAGTGTGTGAAGGTGGTGAATGGTGGAGTCCAGGAGACGACAGAGCTGCTGAAGCAGCGCTTTGACTACATCTTCTACACTGGCAACAGCATTGTGGGCAAGATCATCATGGAGGCTGCAGCCAAGTTCCTCACCCCTGTCATCCTGGAGCTGGGAGGAAAGTGGTAGGGGAAAGTCAGCAAGTCTCCAGATTGTTTTTCACTCATTCATGCGTGTGAGAATGCAGAGTCTCCAGATTGAGGTTGAAAAGCAAGAAGTGTGTCTCTATATCACAGGGGCTTGCTGTCTTTGAGGTTCCATATCTTATGATTTTTTAATATTCTAGATAATAGAGTTTCAAGGTGATGGAGTTTGCAGAGCACAAGGTTTGGAGATAAATGATGTTAGATGTGAAAATCTAAGGATCCCTTTACCTCAAGATCTATACAACTCAAGACTGCAGGGTCTGTTTGGTATCATGATATCTGAATAGGCCAGTGTATGACAGTCTTTGGTGATTTTCTGAAGCTCTGTGCCTTTACAAGAGCTGATTAAGATGTTGGTTTTTTTTATCTACCCACAAGAGTTCATGGTTACTTTTCAAAATTTGGTTGAGTTAAGCTTGATTTAGTTTCTCAGGCTGTCATAGTAAAATCTTATTGCTTGAACTTTCAGTCCTTCTGCAGTTGCAAACGTGTGGAATTTCAGCACAGTTTGTTGGAAAGTTGGCTTTGAAGAAGAATTTGGAAGTCAGTTTTTCAAGCTTGTCATGATGCTGAAGCCACTCAAACTCTCATATTTTAAACCATTTGCTTGGAGACCCTTGCAGACTTTGTAGATTTGTTTGTTAACAGAAAACAGTTTGAGTATCAGGAATTGATTCCTTTAGATCATCTTACTTGTGTAAGTGGGTATTGTTCCATGATGAATTGAAAATTTGATTGAAGTATACTATCATCTAATTCAGTTGTTCATAACTGTGCATTTGAGAGCTTGTACTGACATTTTTTTTTAGTCATAGCTTTGTGTCACATTTTTTTATGTGATGTGATTGAGGCCCTGGAGCTTAAAAAACTTTTTTCTTCACAATTTTGCTTTATTGCTCATAATACCCACTGCAACTCCCTACGTGATTCGTAAGAGGCAAATAACTAGGGACACCGTGACTTGATTTGCGCTTTCTCTAAACTGTTTGAGTGATTTTCATGCCAAATGGCCTTACATAACCTACAAAGGCTGATAGGCCGTAAAACTCCATCCATCCATTGCTCATAATAACTGTGTTGCATCATCCACTGATTCTTCCTCAAAGGTAGTAGCAGAGGTGGTGGTGGTGGTGGTGGTAGTGGTGGTGGTATTGAGTCTGTGTTAGTGTTGGTTCAATGTCTACGATGAGCCAAAGCAAAACAAAAGTATTTACAGAAACGTTCCACCTTATCGGAAATATTATCACCAGTTCCTCACAGCCCCCCCCCCCCCCCCCCCCCCTGTGCTCTCCCCTCTTGCATGAGCACTTGCTGAACCCCACAGCCTGTACTCACTTGTTGAAATGCTATCTTTTGACAGGCAGGGATGGGCAAACTTGCTGTGGGTTTAGATGATGTGTGAGACACAGTGCCCTGGTTCTATCCCTGGGATGGGGAAAATCTGGGTTACGCCAAGCTTGCTGCAACCCTGTGTCATAAATCTGTCCATGTGTATGATTCTGTGTGTATATGAATGATTGTGCTTGGTGAACATCTGTGTGACTGTCACTGTGTTAGTGTTGGTTTAACATCTACAACACACCGAAGGAAAACAAAATTATTTACAGGAACTTCCCTTCCATCTTGTCTAAAATAGTGATATTAGTAACCAGTTTCTGCTCCATGGATGTTTCCATGTCCTTGCCATTTCTTATGTAAAGTGCAGCTGCTGCCTCATCCCTTGCCTCAGAGTGTCTCGCTATTTGCCCCACAGCCCGGTGTATGTGGACCGCAGTGCAGACATGTTGGTGACAGCCAGGCGACTGATGTGGGGCAAGTGTATCAATGCTGGGCAGACCTGCATCGCCCCAGACTACGTCATGTGTCCTCCTGATGTGCAGGTCTGTAGATTTGCTTTGCCCCTCAGGGAAGTGGCTGTGGATTCCTTTTCCATCCAAGCTGTTTCCAATTATTTTTTGAGTGTCCACAGTAGATTTTGTCACTCAATGTTCTATCTGTCTTCTCTGGCCTGTTTCTACCTAGTTCTTGTGGTAAACTGTTTTCTTTCTGTCTTCTTGTCATTGTTTCACCTCTGGACAGTCTGCTTCATCTAGGTCTGCTGATGTTATTTATTTAGTCTTCTGGAATGGTGTTTGAACATTTACCTATATATATATATATATTTGATGAAAGCTTTCCTTCTCAGCCTGTAGTAAAGATGCATTCTGACATGTGTTTATGGTACCTAGAAACAAATTGTTTATAAGGAACAATTTTAATGTTTAAAGTAGGTATTGATGTATACCAAGTGGTGCCATTTAAGAATCAGAAGAAAAAGAATCTACTGGAAAAGGAACAGTATGACAGAGTCTTTTTCTTCTTTTTTTTCTTCTTTCAGCCACGCCTGATTGAAGGTATTCAGCAGGTTATGAAGGAGTTTTACCCTGATGGAGTGGAAAACTCCGACAGCTATGGTCGAATCATCAACCAGAGGCACTTTGAGTGAGTGATAATTTTATCATTTTCTCTACATCAGACAGAGTTAGTGTTGCCTCTAATTCTAATAGGAACATCTGGGAGCTGGTTTTATTTTCGTGATTCCAGAACAAATTACAGGCTGCGGCGAAATTACTGTTACGCATGAGTATTACATTAAAAAAAATTGGTTCCTCTGAGTAAACACACATTAAATGTAAACATACAACAGTTCAGAGAGCAAGAAGCAGTTTATTCTATGTAGTCACCACCAGCCTTCACAACTGCCTCCAAGCACTTCTGGAAGGAGCCGCACGCTGATCGGACATAGTCTTTGGACATAGCCGCCCACTGCGTCGTGACTGCTGCTCACAGGCTATTCTCATTCAGGTGGCCACTTGCATGGGCCTGAGGACTCCACACACTTCCATAAGGAATAGTAGAGCGGGGCTGAGGTCCAGAGACGATGGCGGCCACATGTCCTTGGGCCAGAAGCTGCCGAGTTCCTTCACCAACTACAATTCAGAACTGGATCCACACAGAACAGCTTTCAATTGGAGAAAATGCACACCTTCTTGGCATTTTCTGTCTTCTTCATCCAGTTCAGAATCTTCCTGGCATGGTGTACTCTTGTGATCTTCTGCCCCTCCGTGATCCTGTTCTTGGTGACCACTGCCCTTGACTTCATGTGCAGGTCATCTCTGATCATGTGACACATGGTGCACTCATGCATGCCAAACTGCTTTGCCAGCTTCCTGATGGACTGCAGGGGATGGATTTCAACCAAAGCCTTCACAGCCACCACCACTTCTTTCGTTCTCTTCTCCCGCTTCCTTCCTTTGTCCTGCCTTTTGCTCAACATTGCCATGATCTGCCAGCATGTCCCTGACTCACTTAATTTTCTGCTAACTGCTAACACGCAGAGCTGCTCAGATCTGGGATGTCGCCTTGCCCACGCGGAGGTGCTCAGCAACAAGTTCACATTTCGTCTGCTGCATGGCAAGTGTGCTGCAGCCAATTCTCAGTTTTGGCTTTAAACTGCAGCTGGGTCCTGTACCTGTGCGGGGGCACAGGCAGGCACAATCATCATGTGCAAATCGCTGCTGCGTAGAGCACCAAAGTTATGTAACACTAATTTCGCCGCACCCTGTACATGTCATTTTATCTCTCTGGTCTGAATAAGAATCATTCCTCATCAGTGATAGACTGACATGCTTGTATGCATTACGAGTAGAATAATATTGTCAATGGTAGCGAGCAAAGAATAGTATATACAAATACTGCTTCAAGATAGACCCTGTTTTGTATTTCTTTGTAAGTTTGTGACTTTCAGTAACAGTTTGTAAGAATGGCATGATGTTTTTGTAATTGTCATAAAGTCTCTCTCTCTCTCTCTCTCTCTCAACTCATGACTGTCTAGGCCTCTGTCTGTAGGTGAGTGTTTGTATGTGTGCAGACGAGTTCAGGCCCTGCTGAAGGGGGACAACAAGGTGGCTGTGGGGGGAGCTGTCAACCCTAAGGAGAAGTTTGTGGAGCCCACCGTCATCTCGGACGTCAAGCCTGAGGACCCCATCATGCAGTCTGAGGTAGGGCTGATAGTTCTCCTGTGCTGGTTTTGTCTCCATCATCATCATTATCATCATCATCAACATTATCCATCATCATCATCATCATCATCATCATCAGTGTTGTCATATTTTTGTATTGAGTCTTCTTCTTCCGACCCCCCCCCCCCCCTCCTGATTTTTTTTTACTCACACGCGAAGCAAAAGTGAATCTATGTACTCACCCGTTTCGTCCGTCCGGGCATCCGTAAAAACCTTTAATGTTGGATTTTTCTCGGACACTATTAAGTCTATCAACACCCAATTTGGCATGATGGTGTATGATGACAAGGCGTCAAAAAACATACACAGTGACTTGACCTTGCTTCAAGGTCAAGGTCACAGGGGCCGTAAATGTTGTCTAAAAAACAGCCATTTATCACATTTTCCCAATTTTCTGAGAAGTTTTTGAGATTGGATACCTGACCTATATATGGTATATAGGGCAAAGTAATCCCTATCTTTTGATACCAGTTTGATTGACCTTGCCTCAAGGTCACAGGAGGTCTTTAAAGTTGAATTGTATACATATTTTGAAGTGACCTTGACCCTGAACTATGGATGATAACTCTTCCAAACTTCATAACATTGTAGTACACATGTTATACTTTCACACTAGGTCACCCGTGTCGTCCGTCCGGGCGTCCTGTCGTCTGTAAAAAAACTTTAACGTTGAATTTTTCTTGGAGACTATTAAGTCTATCAACCCCCAATTTGGCATGATGGTGTATGATGACAAGGCGTCAAAAAACATACATAGTGACTTGACCTTGCTTCAAGGTCAAGGTCACAGGAGCTCTTAAAAGTTGAATTGTATACATATTTTGAAGTGACCTTGACCCTGAACTATGGAAGATAACTCTTCCGAACTTCATAACATTGTAGTACACATGTTATACTTTCATACTATGTCACCCATGTCGTCCGTCCGGGCATCCAGGCGTCTGGGGCGTCCAGTCGTCCGTAAATAACTATAACGTTGGATTTTTCTCGGAGACTATTCAGTCTATCAACACCCAATTTGGCATGATGGTGTATGATGACAAGGCATCAAAAAACATCCATAGTGATTTGACCTTGCTTCAAGGTCAAGGTCGCAGGGGTCGTAAATGTTGTCTAAAAAACAGCCATTTTTCACATCCTCTCATCATGTGAGTCGTGTATGCTTTGCCCTTCTTGTTAAACTGAAAACTGAAAGCCATAAACCTTCATTCATTCATTTATTCATTCATTCATTCATTCTTCTTCATCCTCAATGACACTCTCTCCCACCCGACCTCCTTCCACCCACCTACTCCCCCACCCCTACCTCAAGCCGTAGCTCACCCTTGTTGTGAG
>JAWQFJ010004109.1:112500-160000 GCA_034096865.1 Theodoxus fluviatilis
ATATATAATGTTCTTGTTAAGTATAGCACCTCTTGATCCATGCATTGAAAATGTGCTTTGGTTGTTATTTTCCCCTTTCCCACATGACATTTGTCTTTAATGTAATTTTGTGTGTGCAGTCCACCCTATCCGATAAAGTTGCTGTAATGCATGCGTGGATTTTTCTTTAATTCACTGTTATGTCTACTGCACTGACACTTGAGGGTGCATTGAATGACAGGATCACTGTGAGTGCTTGATCCATAGAAACAGTTTTTTCAATGTGTTAACTGTTAGAGATTACAAGAACATCAGACTCACACACACACACACACACACACACACACACACACACACACACACACATACACACACATATACACACACATTCACACACACACACACACACATGCATGCACACATACACACACACACACACACACACATGCACGCACTCACATACACTAAGTAACAGTTTTGTACTTGGTTTAGAAGGAGTTGGAGTGGGGATGGGGATGAAAGGTACCACTTAACTTGGAATCAAACTTTCTACTCTGCTGCACTGGTCCTATGGAATCAACTGCCAGAGGCATTGCATCAGGAGCCAAAGCAGAGGAAGTTCAGAGGAGGCCTCAAGACGTGCCTTTTCCGCCAAGCGTGTCTTGCTGCCTAGGGGATCTTAGTTGACCCCTACTTGGGACAACCTGGCAACATGGAAAATTTGTGACATTTTTTGTTGTTGTGTGCATGCACCACTGAGCAGCCTTTGGGCTGGAAGTGCATGCAATATAAGTACATTATACATACATACATACATACAATTTCCATTTGATTCTTTAACTCATTCGCGGCGCGTAGGCTCAATTGAGCCAACGACATTAGCATATTTTTGGCCCCTTACAACAAGGAAAATATGGTTTAGGGAACTAGTCTAGTCTTTAATTAGTCTATGTACAATAGTTTGCCAGCTTTAGATCCACACACAGATCTTTTCCGGCCAGACCATAACCTTTATTAGCGATGCACTAGGAGGCACGAAGTAAACAGTAATAATGGCGGCGGCGCTTGAATCGCAGCACGAGGTGGGTGAGCCAGTGGAAATTGCTATAGAGGAGGGTTCTGATGCTGAAGAGGATGCTTTGTATGAGATAGGAACTGATGTAGATGATCCCTTTCATGATGATGATGATAGTGGTGATTTTCCTCTCGCTAATGATGAGGTATCAGAGAGCGAGGATGAGAGCGAAGCTGTCATGCTGGCTGAAACTAGGTCGACCTCGCTATCATCGGTAATTCATTGTAGGCTCATATTGATTGTAACTCAGGACTATTAAACACAATCATCACAAAATATCTCCAATGTGTTTTTGTGCCATTTTTTGAAGTTCACTTTTTTATAGAGCTCTAGACCAAGAAACAAGCAGTGGGCACTCTGAGAAGGAGAGCTGGGTGAAAGACCTATTTTTTTTCAAAATAGTGGCTCTACTTACTGTCATGGCAAGTGTAGTGTTTTCTTAGCTTGATAAAGTGCAGCATTTGGCTAGTTTTGGCAAAGAAAGACCTTTCTAGCCATACCAAGTTTAGCTTTGTAGCTACAGTATTTATTTTACTATGATTTTTCAAACTTGGTCCATTTTCTTGCGATTCCAGGGGACAGACGCACTAGAAATTCTGCGCCTTGAATGAGTTAATGAACTTAGTCATACGTTAGTCAAGTTAGTGCCACAGTTCTCAGGTTTTGGAGGAACAACTTCTTATTTCTCTTTTTAGTCAAAATTATTTATAGGAGTTTTTCCACCATCGTCCATTTTCAATACATGTTTAGTCAGTATCAGAACATGAAGCTGATCTCTGTTAAAGTTTTCCTGGCTGCTTTATCACACAGTGTCTAGGTTAGAAGGTGAGAAGTTTGTATTATTCTTGAATGCAGCAACATCATTCCTGTAATCTTCACATCTGTGCTTACATTGATATACTCTTACTGGGCCTTATAGGAAAGCAAACTGAGTAGCCACAGATGAAAGCCTTTAAGTTTTTCTTCCTCACTTACATACACCAGGCTTCACAGATAAGCAGTTTATTCCAGGATTGTGACGGTCCTACCCAATGTATTATATTTTTGTGCTGTTTTGAGACACTTATCTTATGCTATATTCTCTGTACTATTTGAACGTGAAGTTTGGCGTTCTACTTTTCTGTTGTTTAAAATGCCAGAAGCGAGAGTTTGGCAGGGAGCGGCAGAAACCGTTAACAGGGCGAAGGAGAACGCCTAGGTGACGAGCTGGCGTCCTATTTTTGGGCTGTGGGAAGCTGGACGTCTGGCTGGCTCGCAGCTCGACCTCTGCTCTATTGTCTGGGCTGTTTTGAGATGCCAGACCGTTGTTCTCATTTTCTGTGCTCTATTTCCAATGTTGCTTAAAATATAAGGTCTGGCGGTAATGACCCTTTTGGCCTATTCGTCTGGGTGATTTTGAAATTACGAAGTTTGGCGCACTGCTAGAAGCCGTTGCTACGGTTAAATGGGACAATGACGCTACTCCTGACGATTTGATTGGCTGGGGCTGATCAAGAGTAAGTTTGCTGTGATTCTTTAGACGAGGCAGGAGCGAGTGAAATTCAGTGTGCGCGTAACCTGCGGGTTGTGGAGACGTGAATGTCTAAAGAGTAGTAGCCACTCCGTGTGCAGTGAGAACACGTAAAAGAATCTCTCTAAAGAATCCTGTACTAAGGACAGTAACCCCATGAGTGGGCGAGAAGGAACCTGTTGAAGAAAACCTGCAAGGCTTTCTCCCCAACCACCTGAAGTCTAGTGAAGGCGGTGTGTGAAGAGAAGAATCCATCTCACAGAGAAGGAACAATCTTCCCTGAAGTCCTAGACCAATATTCGTCGCAAGACGTTTTCCCTCAGCCAAAGAGGAAATTCTGGCTGAGTGATTTGTGCAAGTGTTGTGTCGAGTGTTGTGTGTGGATACACAACCAATGTTTATGGCCTGTTTAATCTCTCTCAAAGGATTAGCCTTGTGAGAGAGATTGTGTGTGATGGTCTGAGTGACCAGAATTCTGTGGATAGAATTTCATCAGTGACGCACTCCCGAAATAGCGTCGCACGTACGTCAGCGTGAAAAAGACTCGCTCGTAAGTACTGTTGTTCATTCAGAGGAAGCATATTCCTCTATGTTCAGTCTGAGAGTAGACTGACAAAGATAAGAGACTGAACTGATATGATTTATCTACAGTGACATTATTTTCTTCAGTCAAGTAGTTGGGGTTAGAGGAAGCATTCCTCTACATTCAGTTTAAGATTATGTAGGCTGACCAGCCTAATTGATTTAATCCATTTTGCCTTTCTATAGTATTCTCGTTTCTTTTGTCATGAATTAGTCATATTAAAGAATATCATTAATGCTCATGGTGTCATGTCAACTATACGAGCCTTGAGTTGAGAGTGTGAGAGAATGAATTAGTGACACCCTCCACGTATATACCCCTAGACCAAAAGAGTAAAAAGAAGAATTTACAAATTGAGTAAAAATTAAAGTGGAGGAGATTGTGGAAGGTAAGTCACAAGGATGAAGAGAAGCACTATATAAACTCCTTGATCATGTATGATGCGTAAGGATTCATGAAGTATCGGACCCAAGGCATGCGTGTTTACTATTGGACTGAAAATGATGGTAGTGAAAAAGAAAATGTTCCACAAGTTTGTCAAAGAGAAGGAGCTCAGGTGAAAAAGTTCCTGTTCAAACTGTCCAGTCAAGAGCTGAAACAACTGAAATACTGCTGCTGTCTATTGTGGTGGAAGCTGCTATTCAATACCTCATAGGGAATGCAAATACCACAGAAGGAACTTGACCCTTTGTGAAAATAAGCATAATGTGTGTGAAACACCCTTATTGCAGTATTCTTTGTACTTCATATCTCTCGGGCTGCTGAAAGAAGAAGAGCTGAGTGTGTCATTCTGTGAATTTAGTCAAATTAGTGTGTGTTGGATGGACAGGATAGAGTTGCTTTTAATCATCATTGAAACAGTTCTCTTTGCTGATAATAATCATTGTATAATTTTGATATTGCTCAAGCCAAAATAGACTTGTATAACACTTGATTCTGTACTATTTGCTTGGGTGTATGTACATGTAGAATTATGTATGAATTATCATGCAAATATCATGGTTTGTATCTTTGATAAAGAACTTAATTTTGACTGTTGCTTGTAGATATGTAGAGGAATTTTTATATTCTTTTACATTGTGTTGATTTATTGGTATTCATCACCAGGATTTTTTTCCATATCCAACAGATCTAAGTAATAGATGTGAAGGGCATATTTTTTAAATAAACAGCATGTTTTGACAACAATATTCATTGTATTAATTTGGACTGTTTGCTTCTTGTATTTTAACTGTAAAGCAGACAGTGTTGGGCAGACTGTATGCAATTTGTCTGTGTTTACTAATGTTTTAGCTATTAAATTTGCCACAATCCAAGTGGGGGACGCCAACAAATAAGAAATTCAGGTGTTGCCTCACCAGTTTTCAACATAATGGACACTGAAACTAGTGAAAGTGTGAAGTGTGCAGAATGGGAAGAGGAAAGAAAGGAGACAAACGATGGTGCACTGAAAATCAACTACTGCTATCTTGATGAGTGTAGCATGGTTGGAAGTATGTACAAATGATTGTTAGTGCATTGTTACTCATGGCTTGCAAGTCGTTTGTTGAATGTAACAATATTTGCATATGGGTTGTGGTTCATTAGTGATGTTCAGTTTCACAGAAGGATAATCTTCTTAGGGATAAATTAATTTTGTGGATGTTTAGTTTCCTTTTTTTGGATTGTAGAATGCTAAAGCATTTGTGTACACATTTTTTTTCCTCAGATGTTTTTGGTTTTCAGTAATTTCATTAAGGACCAGTGGTGGTTGATGTAAAAATGTCCCCTTTTTTCTGTGTTTAGAGAAAGTACCTGAGAGAGTAAAAGCTTTGCACTGCACTGCTGCATTTGGGATTTGTTGATGAGATGTCATTCTGGTCAAGAATGAAGGCAGCTTTGCTAATGGCTACAGTGGTGTGAGGGCTGGATGGAAAGAAACTGCCATGACATGTACTTCTGTGTTGTTGCTTCCTGTGACACTGAGGCAAAAGTGATATGTCCAAAGAATTTGATAAATTATATATCAGCTCTGCATTTTTTTAGTCAAGCCTGTCCCAGGACACATACAAAATGTTCACAATATATTATTTTAAAATTCTAAAATAAGTTGAGAAAGATGCCTTATTGTTTCATGAGGTCATGCTGATAAATTCCCAGTAATTTTTAACCTAGATTATATCTCAATTAACCAAGGATATTGTCTGCATTGCTGCTGTTCTCTCACAAATAAATTATTCTAAATAAAGAAAAAAACACACGACTAACACCAAAATCAAAGACTTTCGGGCACACGCCCTTCTTCAGTGAAAATAGATAAAAACCGCTGGCGCTAAACCTCCAGGTTTTGGCATAAAAACAAACAAACAACAACAAAAAGATTGGGTTCGAACCCACAACATCTCAAGAAAAGAGGGGGGGGGGGAAGTAAGGTTCGAACCCGCAACCTCTCACGTGTACAACAATGGGTGGGGTCACTCTCTATCTCTCTCTCTCTCTCGAATACCATACATACATTAACAAAAAAAAAGCTTCTGTGCGGATTTGAACCCGTACGCACATCCCCTACAACCAAGCGAATACATGACGTTTCGTACCCTGGACGTTTCGTACCCTGGTCGTTGTGTACCTCATTTAGTCGATTCGTACCTTTTCTACCCTAACCCTAACCCTAACTCTAACCCTAACCCTAACACATTTTGTATTTGGACTCTGTTGTAGCGTTTTCTTGGCAACACCAAAACGTAAAAAAGTCACTTTCTTTTCAAACCTCGATTCTGAAAATTTGATACATTCAATCGGATCTAACTTCCAGTAAGTGTGCCAAATGTCAAGGAAATCCGTCCAGTAGTTTTTGAGATATCAGCCGTTAAGTCGGGACTGACAGACAGACAGACTGACACTCAGACAGGCAGACAGACAGACAGACATACAGACAGATAAAAACCGCTAGCGCTGAACCTCCAGGTTTTGGCATTATAAAAACAACCAACAACAACAACAAAAAGATCGGGTTCGAACCCGCAACCTCTCGAGAAAAGAGGGGGAAAAAGTAAGGTTCGAACCCGCAACCTCTCACGTGTACAACAACGGGTGGGGTGGTCTCTCTCTCTCTCTCTCTCTCTCTCTCTCTCTCTCTCTCTCTCTCTCGAATACCATACATACATTAACAAAAAAAGCTTCTGTGCGGATTCGAACCCGTACGCGCATCCCCTACAACCAAGCGAATACATGACGTTTCGTACCCTGGACATTTCGTACCCTGGACGTTTCGTACCCTGGTCGTTGTGTACCTCATTTAGTCGATTCGTACCTTTTCTACCCTAACCCTAACCCTAACCCTAACTCTAACCCTAACCCTAACTCTAACCCGGTTAGGGTACGAAACGACTAGGTACGAAACGTCCAGGGTACGAAACGACCGCATCGTAAAATAAAAAATCCTTCTTTCTCCTCGAAATTACGTCACGTTATTCCACGTCAAATGATCACGTCACACATTTTGCATTGGGACTCTGTTGTAGCGTTTTCTTGGCAACACCAAAACGTTAAAAAAAGTCACTTTCTTTTCAAACCTCGATTCTGAAAATTTGATACATTCAATCGGACCTAACTTCCAGTAAGTGTGCAAAATGTCAAGGAAATCCGTCCAGTAGTTTTTGAGCCGTTAAGTCAGGACTGACAGACAGACTGACACACATGCCAGACAGACAGACAGATAAAGCTGAGGACCTCCAGTAAACCTGGAGGGATAAAGCTGTGAGGACCTCCAGTAAACCTGGAGGAATAAGATGAAGATGTAGAAACACAAAAATGATGTAATACGTGACGTAAAAAAACTTTAGAATGATATGACGTAGGCATTCTAGAGCTCTCTCTCTCTCTCTCTCTCTCTCTCTCTCTCTCTCTGTCTCTCTCTGTCTCTCTCTCTCTCTCTCTCTCTCTGTCTCTCTCTCTGTCTCTCTCTCTCTCTCTGACTCTCTCTCTGACTCTCTCTCTCTCTCTGACTCTCTCTCTCTCTCTCTCTCTCTCTCTCTCTCTCTCTCTCTCTCTCTCTCTCTCTCTCTCTCTGGCCAGTCTCACCCACATATTGCCTGTTGTGACACTGTTCACAGTTAATGAGGTAAATGACGTTGGTTGACGTGCACGACAAGCAGTCTCTGATGTGGAAAGACTGGCCAGTGATGACGCTGCGGAAGGTGGTAGTGTTCTGCAGATGACTGTATAGGTTATGCCAAACTTCTTCATACTAAGTTGCTACACGAAAACCAGTTTACTGGTTCCTGTAAAGTTGTTGTTCTTGTCGCACATGATTATACATGGGTGGGGTGGTGGTGGTGGGGGGAAGCCTTGATACTAAGTGACAGTAATAATGAATGGAATTGCAATCTTCAAATGTGGTTTGAGCATTGCATAATATATTTGAAATTGTCCTATGGTCTCCACAAATTACAATGCTCACTTTCAAGTTTCATGCCCAAATCCACATCACCCATGGTACATGAACCCAACAACCAGGCAACCAGGCAGTTGAGTCCCCAGAAACCTTGCTGCCAGGCAGGAAACAAAGATGTATATATATATATATATATATATATATATATATATATATATATATATATATATATATATATATATATACATCTTTATATATTAGCTGATATTAGCTTTATATATTAGCTATGATTAGCTGAACATCGGAACTACAGAGACGGATACAAGCCCTGGAAATGAGATGCTACCGCAAGATTCTGAACATCTCATATACAAGATACAAGATACTTTATTGTCCTCATTGATCACAAGGAAATTCGTTTTGTCGGTGGCAAAAACATAATACATACATACAAAAACAAAAACAGTTCAACATTAATTAACTCAATCATATCGCTCAAGTTATGGAGTCCATCAGAGGCAATTCAATTTAATAGAGAAACATTTTACACCAAAACAAGTAATCACAGAAGGAACAAAGACACAAGCATGCACATCAAACAATCATCGTCACGCAATAACACATACCCGATCTTCATCCATAACACATGTACAACAACCCCCCCCCCCCCCCCCCCCCATCATGTTCATCATCCTGCATGCACATCAACAACCACACTCGCACAGCACACATAACACATACACGATCATCAACGCATAACGCATGCACCCCCCCCCCCCACACACACACACACACACACTCTCACATGTTAATCCTTGTTGTTACAGACATAGTTCACACCATTCATAGTCCTTTCTGTCACAGTTCACAGCACTACAAGTCCTCGTAGTCCCAGTTCACTTTACTCCAATCTCTCCGTCATATGTCACATCAATCCTGGTCACATAGTCACAACTCTCATCACTCATCCTCACAGTCACAGTTCACATCACCCACTCTTCAGTCACAGTTCGCGTCACTCCTGGTCCCACATTCACGTCAAGTCTCACAACAATCTTCATGCATACTACCCATTCACCGGGACTCGTTGAAGAGACGGATGGCTGTCGGGAGGAACGAATCCCTCATGCGGTTTGTTCTGGCAGGCCAGCACCTCAGGCGACGTGAGGATTCACGAGTGGGTTCGCATGACGCGAATGCCTGGTGCAGAGGGTGGCGGTCGTCAGATCGAATCTTGCCCATCTTCCTCAGGGCCACACTGGGGTAGCGATCACTGAGAGGCTGGAGGTCGGAGCAAGTGATGGCGCCGGCTTTCTCCACGACCTTCTCCAGCCTCTCCATGTCGCCCTTCCTCACACTGCTGTGGTAACACAGCTGGTTGAAGGAGACGACGCTCTCAATCGTCGCCTGGTAGAAGAGGTGGAGAATCTCAGGGTTGACGCGAAACTGCCGCAGCTTTCTCAAGAAGAAAAGCCTCTGGTTCGTCCGCTTGCACACGGCGTCCACGTTCGGTGACCAATCGAGCTGGTTATCGATGATGGTGCCCAGATATTTGTATGTATCAACCATCTCGACTGGTTCGCCCTTGATGACGATGGGATCGACCGTGGTCTTGTTGTCTCGTCGAAAGTCTATGATGAGCTCCTTGGTCTTGGTCACGTTCAGCTCCAGGAAGTTGTCGTCGCACCACTTCACCAGTTCCTCCACGGCATTTCTGTACGCCGATTCGTCCTTCTTCAGGATGAGACCTGACAGGGATGTGTCATCTGCGAACTTCAGCAGCAGGTTCATGAGATCCCTGAGGCGACAGTCGGCGGTGTACAGCGTGAAGAGTGAGGGTGACAGCACGCAGCCTTGAGGGGCGCCTGTGTTAGTGGTGATGGCGTCAGACAGAACCTGTCCAACACGCACTCGCTGTGTTCGCTTCGTGAGGAAGCTGAAGACCCAGCTGATGAGGACTGGGTTGACGTCATACTCACGAATGAGGAAGTCAGCAACAGGATCAGGAGAGCAATTGAACAGTACGAAGACCTGCTCTCAATCGTGAAAAGCAGAAAGCTGAAGTGGCACGGTCACGTGTCAAGAGGCAGTGGGCTGGCCAAGACCATCCTGCAAGGTACCGTACCAGGTGGGAGAAGGAGAGGCAGGCAGAGAAAGAGGTGGGAAGACAACATCAGAGTGGACAGGCTTGACCTGCTGACTCACAGCGAGCCACAGAGGATAGAGATCGATGGAGGAAGGTTGTCCGAAAGTCATCAGTGGTGCCTCAACAACCCATCTCAGGGTTAAGAGACTGAACTGAACTGAACTGATGATTAGCTCATATATATTAGCTGATGTGCGTGTCCATCTTTTGTCCTGGCTTATCCCCCTGTGGGTTCGGGGTGAGAATTGACCCACCGCGTCTCCCTACGCGATTCGTAAGAGGCGAATAACTAGGGACACCGTGACTTGATTAGCGTTTACTCTAAACTGTTCTAGTGATTTTCGTGCTAAATGGCCTTACATAGCCCACAAGGCTGATAGGCCGTAAAACACTGTCCATCCATCCATCCATCCATCCATCCATCCATGTCCTGGCTTATGCCCCTTGCACACATCTTTTGTCCTGGCTTATGCCCCTTGCACACAGTCCCAGAGCTTGTAATGTTAAGCACCTCACTGCTAATTGCAATAAAACTTGTAAATAATGCTAGAGGTGTCTGAGTGGTTTTAATATGAGAGCATAAAACAGAAGCAATAGCATGACTTTATAGTTGGCTGCATTTCACACTCTTTAGAATTTGTTTACGACAGCATCAGCTATCAAATCTGTACACCACAGCTGCATGTGAGTAATGAACCTTCGGCCTTATCGTATACTTACGCTGTACCATTTCTGTTGAGGTTTCCCACGGGATAGAGTCAAAATCTAAGTAAACAAATCATGGATGGGATATCTTTATTGCATTAATAGCAAATTTCGCTCAAGTTTCCTTTATTTCTTCCATTCAGCATTGTCCAAACCTATGTTTAGAAAATGACGTAGGCCTCTCGCCAGCTGAGACGCTCGCATCCGCGCATGGCTGTACGCGGCAGTAACCAATCAGATGTCGCCTCTCCGTAGCCCACCACCAGCCTGCTACGAGCGCGCAAATACAAAGTGGCCGCCATTTCTATCCAGGAAAGAAAACAGTGATCAGGGGACTTTTTTTGGAAGTAATATTCCGCCTGCAAGAATCCATGCGTGTTGGACTTCAAGATGTTATGGATGCACCGGAGATTCATATAAGCGTGGATCGGAATGTCTAATCAGGGAACTGAGAGGTAAAACTGCTAACAAAAATACACATCGCCGTACTTCTCAAGACTGATAATGTCGCACTGTAAATACGTGATGTATAGAAAAAATTGGCAGTCTTAATTGGCCCTCACATGTAGGCAGCATGCGCAAAGTACATTCACTTAATCGCGCATGATGTATGTACTTTCTGCCTCATCTTGATTTCATAGATCTTGTGCAGCAAGTTAGGTGGGCTGAAAAGTGAAACAGCGGAAGTCGGCCATGCCTCCGACGAAGACGACGGCTTCACGCTACTTCTTGCTGTGTTATCTCTTTGGTTATCGCGTGTTAACTTATTGGTGCTATCAGGAGAAACTTTCCACTTGCGGATCTGAAGGTAACGCTTCGGAAATACGAATACTTGCTTTCTAAACGCTTACTAAATGAAAGATGTACCACGAAATTAACTATAGCAATGATCCACTGTCTTCGCCTTCGGCATTGTCTGGTGCTTCGAGAGAAACTCAGAAAGTCCGCAAATGCGTACTGTGACAGAATTAATGCTAAGGTAGTATCCAAGACCCTAATTAGAATGGATTTGTGACGATGTAAGTGCACGTCATTGCTCATGTGTGACGTAAAATCCTTCGTCAATTTCGTTGAGGCTTTTAAATCATTTAAGTTTCAAGATTTTTGATGCACAGACTTCGTGCTGCTGTCAACTATGTTGCCTACCATGATTCAAATTCCGTACTATCACACGAGAGGGAAATACCGGTCAGTGTTCTTTTCCTCATCTTCGTCATATAGGCAAAACCATTCAGTTGATCCCAGCAGTGTGTACAAGGAAATAATTTTGGATTTGCTTTGGGAGGACGAGGAGACTACTATTTGTTCAAATGCATCAATCCACATGCATGACTGTCAGATAAATTTTTTTTCAGTGCATGTATGCTAATCAAATTTATCCTCCTTAACAGGGCTAGGAACTTGACAGATTGCATTGTGATCACTTGATTTTCATTTTGAGGTTCATTTGGAGACCATAGACTGATAGAGGCTGACTGGAATGTGGTTGAGTATATTGCTAGGAGACTGCAAGATGACTATTTTTTTTCAGATTCAGCCAGGTGTTTTCAGCATTGGAAGTTAAACCTATTGATGTGTAGACAATGTACACCAGACCAGTCCTCATGAAGTGTGTCACCTAGACTAGAGTTGGTCATGCCTCTGCACCACATAAAGATACTTCAGCCACCACACTTATCTGACTCAGTATATATTCTTCCCATACTTTGACCCTCCTTAACTAATGTGTTACAGATTCTGTAGCCATCTTTGCATGCATACATCTTCAACACAATGCCACTGCAGTTTACTTTTGAAATACCTAATGTAGAAAGTGGTAGATGGTAAAAGACTCACACACATGCACATCATTATTGCATTAGTTATTGTGTAATCATGCAAAGGGATGGGTGGATAGAGTGCAATACCAAAGGAGCAGTAGCATAAAGAGAATTGAAAGTATCAACTTGTCCGAGATGCACTTGGATGCACTTTGAACATGAAGAGTATTGCAGCTGTATCCACATTTCATCTTGAAACTAGTGAAAGAGCTGGGAACAGTGGATGCATCTGTTGGTTTTCGTTGTGTCAAAATATTCATTCCATATTTTTTTTACTGGCTGAATTTCTGCTGATTGTCTTGTTATGCAAATGAGACTGCTGGGGATTTCTGAAAGTGTATCAATTGGCCAAACTGCATTTTGTTAGGATATAATTGAGTGCAATATTAGGAACTTCCTTGTATGATTTTTGGGACAGATTTAATGAAAAGAAACACTGTTGACTGCAAGAAAAGACATCCTGATGTTCTTTGGGATTAGGAGAATCCGGAGATGGAAATTCTAAATAAGTCACATTTTAAGGAGTTGAACATTACTAAAAACTCTCAGTCAGAAAATAGTCAAGGACATCAAAGGATCAATAATGTAGTGGTGAAAGCATTTGGATGTTCATGTGAAGGCTGCGAGTACAATCCCTGCCTATGACATTGACATTTTCTTTTTCTATTCTGTGCAGGATTTTGGCACAATATAAAAATCCTGAGCAAATGATAAGATTTTAGTTTTGATCACTGCCTTTTTATTTCAGTCAGCTTCTGGCAAGGGTTAACATCATATTTAGCACATTTCTGTAAAGCTGGGATGGTGGGACATTCTGGGAATTTGTTGTTGCTGCTATGATTGTGTGAAATTGTGCCCATCTAGGGGATTTAGTGACTGAAGGTCCTTTCCCCCTGGTAGTGGACCTGCACATCAGGTCCTGAAGGGCCTGTGTATGCAACTATTTATTGTAGTGTAATTCAGTGACTTTCCAACCAATGGTTCTTTTTTCTGGCTTGCAGACTGTGCAGAGGTGCCTAGCTGGCAGACTGTGTTCATGTGCCTGGCTTGCTGAATGTTCATCTATCATCTGCAACGCCTTTTGTCATTACATGGTTCATATTAATGCCACCAGTGACTCACCAAAGGGGCGTGGGAGCTCTGGTAGGGTTATGTGTGCTGTGCATGCATGCATACATGATGGGAGCTCTGGTAGGGTTATGTGTGCTGTGCATGCATGCATACATGATGGGAGCTCTGGTAGGGTTATGTGTGCTGTGCATGCATGCATACATGATGGGAGCTCTGGTAGGGTTATGTGTGCTGTGCATGCATGCATACATGATGGGAGCTCTGGTAGGGTTATGTGTGCTGTGCATGCATGCATACATGATGGGAGCTCTGGTAGGGTTATGTGTGCTGTGCATGCATGTATACATGATGGGAGCTCTGGTAGGGTTATGTGTGCTGTGCATGCATGTATACATGATGGGAGCTCTGGTAGGGTTATGTGTGCTGTGCATGCATGTATACATGATGGGAGCTCTGGTAGGGTTATGTGTGCTGTGCATGCATGCATACATGATGGGAGCTCTGGTAGGGTTATGTGTGCTGTGCATGCATGTATACATGATGGGAGCTCTGGTAGGGTTATGTGTGCTGTGCATGCATGTATACATGATGGGAGCTCTGGTAGGGTTATGTGTGCTGTGCATGCATGCATACATGATGGGAGCTCTGGTAGGGTTATGTGTGCTGTGCATGCATGCATACATGATGGGAGCTCTGGTAGGGTTATGTGTGCTGTGCATGCATGTATACATGATGGGAGCTCTGGTAGGGTTATGTGTGCTGTGCATGCATGTATACATGATGGAAGCTCTGGTAGGGTTATGTGTGCTGTGCATGCATGTATACATGATGGGAGCTCTGGTAGGGTTATGTGTGCTGTGCATGCATGCATACATGATGGGAGCTCTGGTAGGGTTATGTGTGCTGTGCATGCATGCATACATGATGGGAGCTCTGGTAGGGTTATGTGTGCTGTGCATGCATGTATACATGATGGGAGCTCTGGTAGGGTTATGTGTGCTGTGCATGCATGTATACATGATGGGAGCTCTGGTAGGGTTATGTGTGCTGTGCATGCATGTATACATGATGGGAGCTCTGGTAGGGTTATGTGTGCTGTGCATGCATGTATACATGATGGGAGCTCTGGTAGGGTTATGTGTGCTGTGCATGCATGTATACATGATTTCTTTCTCTTTTGGGGGATGGGGTGGGGTGGACTTTGTGAACCACTCTGCGTATAATTTTTCTCAGGTCTTAACATGCATGTATTGTCGCTTAGTGCTGTATAAACACCCATGCTATCTTTTTCACACTGCCCCTTGCTGTCTAGCAAAGGAGAGGGCTCACTCTTAAGGTTTTTTTCTCAAACCCTTTTTTTTCTTCTTAATTTAGTGACCATTTAGGTTAAAAACGGGCAACTTTGTGCCTAGGTCACGAATTGACTACTGAATGTAGAACAACCAGTGTGAGGAGGGAAACCAGAGAGGGAGAATCTGGGGCTGAGGTGACTGCTAGGTTGGTATCAATGGTATGGGACTAGCAGCAAGAGACAGAGGAAGGCAGTGTGGAACATTTTACATAGATAGGGAAAGTTTCTCATCTACAAGTATTTTCCTGGGATTTCCTGCATGATAGTTGATACTATTTGTTCGTATGGATCATTACTCATTTACTGCTTACAGGATAATGTAACAAAATCCTTATTGAGAGGAACTTTTTGGAAAAGCTTCTGGAGATGGGCCACGCTAGAGGAGTGTGGCAAAGACAGTGGCTGGCCACAAGAGCTAATGGGCCACAGTATCTGATTGGCAAGTGATTTTTGACAGTTAGTCCTCAGTGAATTCACAGTGATTCACATGTTGAATGATAAAAGAATCTGAAAATAAAATATAAAAAATCGTAATAACACAGCCAATGAGATGCTATGGCGCACCAGCTTGGCTGCCTTTCCCACCACCCTCTCCTTGGATGATTCTATGCTACTGTGGCCCACCTCCGGAAACTTTTCAAACTTTTCCTGGGTACCATGAATCAACAAGTGAATTCAGCTGTTATTTATGACCTGTACTGGCCAAATCAGGATTAGGTCAAATTTTTAAAGTAATAAAAAGCACACACAGTTGGAAAGTTCATTAAATTTGAATTTCCTTTAATTTGATACACATTTTATTTGCACTATCTTGAAAAATGACAAAGTTTTGACAAAGAGTGCATGTCTGGAAAAACCACTTTTGAGAAAAATTACTTTAAAGATTGAACTTACTATGTGCGTAAAGTAGAGCCGACAACTGATGCTGTGACCAACAAAAAGTTTTAAAATCTATTCTTTAGTGGAATGAATGAAAATCTTAACAATAGTTGATACATAATTATTTTATCAATCAGAAATTGCCAAAAACTAATTTCACCTTAGGTAGGCCCCTACCAGTATTTCTTCGTCACACAACTAAAGTGCCTCAGCCACTCAAGTCTCAACCCTGGTTTAGACAGAGCAGGTCACATTTTCTTGCTGATCACTTTGGTATATGGCATTGCACAGTGTTAATTTTTGCCATGTCCTTCCACATTTCCTCCAGCCCTCTGAGTAACCGTACGGCCTCCAGCAGCGAAGGGGACACAGATGACACAGAATCTCTTGATCATGACTACAATCAGCCTCAGAGGAAAGGAAAAAAGCATGTAAATAAAGGTCGTTGGACAAAACAAGAGGTAGGTTTGGATACCAGTTTGAAGGGCGTTTTGAACATACCTATATACACCTCTGTGTGTGTGTGTGTGTGTGTGTGTGTGTGTGTGTGGATCATTCTATGTGGATTGTAATATTCCATCATGTTTTTTTGCTACAAAAAACTTGCAGACTTGCATCTTAGTTTGTGCCCAGGTAAGATCAGCATTCTAGAGACTTGCATCCTAGATTTGAATATATTTGAAAACTGAATACATTTCTGAATGTCCTCTCTCTCTCTCTCTCTCTCTCTCTCTCTCTCTCTCTCTCTCTCTCTCTCTCTCTCTCTCTCTCTCTCTCTCTCTCCTCCCTCCCTCCCTCCCTCCCTCCCTCCCCC
The DNA here is from genome assembly GCA_034096865.1 of Theodoxus fluviatilis. Classification (NCBI taxonomy): domain Eukaryota; kingdom Metazoa; phylum Mollusca; class Gastropoda; order Cycloneritida; family Neritidae; genus Theodoxus; species Theodoxus fluviatilis. Next base: position 128,809 of record JAWQFJ010004109.1, read on the forward strand.
CCTCCCTCCCTCCCTCCCTCCCTCCCCCCTCCCTCCCTCCCTCCCTCCCTCCCTCCCTCCCTCCCTCCCTCCCTCCCTCCCTCCCTCCCTCCCTCCCTCCCTCCCTCCCTCCCTCCCTCCCTCCCTCCCTCCCTCCCCCCTCCCTCCCTCCCCTCCCTCCCCTCCCTCCCCTCCCCTCCCTCCCCTCCCTCTCTCCACTCCCTCTCTCCACTCCCTCTCTCCACTGACCTAAAGAAAGACACTGTCAATTTGAGACATGCCAAGTTAGGATGTCGGGGGACTGCTTCCTGTCATAATGTTCTCTATGGCTGAACAATCCAATTGGTGCTTCCCCTGGTTGAATGCTGGAGCAGCCAGGGGTTGAATGCTGGAGCAGCCAGGGGTTGCAGCTGGAGAGGGGCATGACTGAGTGCTAGATGATTTGTGTGAATCTCATTGTTGCAACCTGTTCTAGTTATTGCAATCATCAATGCATGATCCTTATTTCATTTCAGGACGAGAGGTTGAGAAAGCTCGTTCAAACCAACGGAATCAACCAGTGGAAAACTATTGCTAGCCAGCTTCCAGACAGGACAGACGTTCAGTGCCATCACCGCTGGGCCAAAGTGTTGAACCCGGAGTTGGTCAAGGGCCCCTGGACTAAGGAGGTACTGTGGCCATGCTTTTCTTGCATTCACTTGAAGTGGGGATTCTTGCCCACCAGAGTTCTTGGCTAAGCTTCAGAAGAAAATATTTCTTCAATATCACACCAACTTCGTGCCTCTCTGGCATGGTGAATCAGTGGTTGTGTGTGTGTGTGTGTGTGTGTGTGTGTGTGTGTGTGTGTGTGTGTGTTTGTGTGTTTTAAACATCTATGTACAAAGGATGGCAGTTGGTAAGGCAAAGAAAAGGAGATTTGTCTCCCTTTCACAGTTTGATGCATGCAAATTATTTTCTGTGCAAAGGGTGGCAAGGGCCTCCCCTCAGAATTGTCTCCCCTCCACAGTTTGGTGGGTTTTTGGTGGTTTTTGTATTGTTTTAGTTTTAGTTTTATTTGGGGGCAGGGGGTGACTAGTACCAGGGTTCGTACAGGTCATGGAAAACCTGGAAAGTCATGGAATTTGATTTTTCATTTTCCAGGCCTGGCAAATCATTGAATTTCAATTTAAGTAATGGAAAGTCATGGAATTTAATAAATTAAATAAAAAAGAAAGAAAAAATATATTTTATAGGCTGTGCTTCGCGCAATACTCTCAATCTATTTTTACACGCTGCGAACGACAGGAAAACGTGCCCTTGCATCCCATTGGTTAATTTTGAAGGTTCGTTTGTGTTCTGCTTCCTGATTGGTTCTTTGGCTAGGTGACCTGGTTTCATTTCCACGCCGATCGGGTCAGTTGGTTCAAATGAGGAGAAAGTGAAAAGAGCTTGTTTTGTTTGTGGTGCAGTGTTTCTTTGAGATTATCATCATGCCTGGAAAGTGTCAATTTCAAGACACTTGGACACGAGACGAAAAATACCGTGAGTGGGTCATGCTTGTGAAACTGAATGGGATGGCAAAGTGCCGATTTTGTGAAAAAGAGTTTGATGTGTCCAACATGGGAGAGGCAGCCTTGAAAAGCCACATGAAGGGTATCGCACACTATTTCAAATGACTGGATTTTTACGAGATTTGAAAGATTTGAAAAAGATGAAAGTAATGTCCATTCATGATTTGTTTGTTAACTTGCATTTGTCAGTTTTTGAATCAATCTGCTGTAAAATATAATAAAAAGAATTAGAACTTTTTTTACAACGAGTGTATTGTGTGTGAATTTGGTCGTGCGCCATACACTTTTCTCTTTAAAACTGTCATGTATCACAGTACGCTAAGTCATGGAAAATGTTATTGACGCTCATGGAAAGTCATGGAAAAGTCATGGAATTTTGTATCTAAAAACCTGTACGAACCCTGTAGTACCTGATACATGTAATTATATTAGCTGCATCTGTTTAATTTCATTCCAAGGTCCTGTACAGTATGGTTTTGTTATGAACATGTGTCGTCTTGAAGTATTAGTCTGATTAAGTTTTCTGATTGATTTTTGAGAAACATGGAGCGAATTTCAGAGAGTCCAATTTACCTTTCCTGGCTGAACTCAATGCATATGTTTTCAGGAGGACGATAAAGTCATCTGCCTTGTCCAGCAGTTCGGGCCGAAGCGGTGGACTATGATCTCAAAGAACCTGAAAGGCAGAACAGGAAAGCAGTGCAGAGAGAGGTATGCCTGTGGTGTCTTGCCTTTCAGCTAGCGATCAGACCAGTTTTCCTACTTTCTGATAAAAATCTCTGCGCTTGAAAGCTATTTATATTGTAACCTGTATCTTTACTGCATGTGAGTGTGTGTGTGTGTGTGTGTGTGTGTGTGTGTGTGTGTGTGTGTGTGTGTGAGTGAGATGTACCCCAAAGTTCATGCATAATCAACAACAAAGAAAGCAACTGAATCGGCTACAGTGGTTGCAAAATTAACAGTGCATGAATGAAGATTTGTGGTCTGTCAGCTTCAGTAGTCGATGTAAAGCCAATGATCACCAAAATCAGGAGAGCTCAGTGGTATCCAAATCCACTCACCTGCTTGCCCCAGACAAGTAAAACTTTTCTCGGGCCAAATGAAATTGCGGAGTTGCTCATCCAGGCCGGCTTTTAAGACATGGCATTTTTTTTTAATCACTTTGATGCTGTTTCCAACTGTAATATTTCCTTGGCTATGTGACTTTATTACAACAGTTATGTCGTTTTTCACAATGTCCACATCTTACTGGTTTTGTGATGACATACTGTGAGACTTCCTGTCATGTAATTGCTCGGTTTGCAATGAGAATGAATTCAATCTTTGAAGAATGCATTTGTGATATGTAATGCATGGTAGCCACTGCCAGAAAAATAAGGAAACAAAAAAAAGAAAGAAAGAGAGATAGAAAATGTGAACAAGAGAAACAAAATCATAATATTACAAGATAAATGGCACTACGATTCATTTGACCTAATAAAAAATGTTGCGGGCAAGTTCATTTTATATGCAACTAGCCCAGCGGGCTAGTAAACAAAGAAACTTTTGAACACCCCTGGGAAATGGTTATAGTTAGAGCAAATGAAGTCTTGATTTTCCCAGTTATTTGCCTTGTACAAATCTCACAATGAGACTGTCACTGAGGCTTTATATTTGCCCCCAACCCACAGGGAGTGCAACACCAACACCACAAGCATGTGTGTGTACTGATATTAGAAAACATCTGTAGCAGTCGCCCTGATGTGCCAAGGCTGCAGGAGAGTTTGAAACTCCCTCAGGTTTCGCAGAGCGCATCCACTCAGACACTTGTACTCAGAGAAGCATCAAGTCTGCCCTGAGAGCAACAGGCAACCAATGAAGTTCTTTCAGCACTTGGGATATATGTGCCTGAGGGGGTAAAAGTTTGACAACCTTAGCACTTGCATTTTGAATAAATTGTAGTATGTGCAATGCAATGCTTGCAATTTCGATCAAAAGTCTTCAGCAATAGTCCAGTTGTGAAGGGACTTGGGAGGTAATGAGCACTGCAGCTGTCTTTTCAGAGAAAAATCTTTTCACAGTTTTGATGTTACTAAGATCTGTAATCAGATGTTTGTTTATACAAACACCCAAATAACTGACAGAGTTAGAGACTTTGATCTGGGCACTGGCAACATAGATGGAGTCGCTTTGAAGGTTTTTCAAGAGTCTCTCTACGTAGAACCATCACTGTCGTCTTGTCTTTGTTCATCTTCAAGGAGTTCCTGTACATCCAAGCTTTTATATCATTGCAGTGGAGTTCTATTTTGAGCTAATTTCAGTGTTTCATATTGTTACACACTGTTGAGTGTCCTGGAAAACTATGCTCTCTGCTCTGCAGGTGTGCATCCCACTTACCCACTAAATTTCTGCAATTCGATGCTTGAATTTCAAAGCTGCAACATGATTTGTCGATGTTGACCCTTTGAAGGTCTGTGGGGATCCTTTGTATTTTACTGTAGAAGTTCCTGAAACCCTAGAGCTGTAAAATGAGTCAAATATGAAACACTTTTATTTGCTTCAAGAGGCAGAATCAAAGTTCAGCATGGCTGACAACTTTCATTGCAATATGGTGCTCTTGGAATACTCTTCTAGTCAGTGGAACTGTGTAGAGAAGAAAGAGTACAGAACCAAAATAATAGCCCTGGGGGACTCCCAGTGCCAATAGCATGGTGCTTGATGTTGTGCATAGGATAGTGCTTGATGCTGTCCATAGTGTAGTGCTTGATGCTGTCCATAGGGTAGTGCTTGATGCTGTCCATAGGGTAGTGCTTGATGCTGTCCATAGTGTAGTGCTTGATGCTGTCCATAGTGTAGTGCTTGATGCTCTGCATAGAACAGTGCTTGATGCTCTGCATAGAACAGTGCTTGATGCTCTGCATAAAACAGTGCTTGATGTTCTGCATAGAACAGTGCTTGATGCTCTGCATAGAACAGTGCTTGATGCTCTGCATAGAACAGTGCTTGATGCTCTGCATAGAACAGTGCTTGATGGTGTGCATAGAACAGTGCTTGATGCTCTGCATAGAACAGTGCTTGATGCTCTGCATAGAACAGTGCTTGATGCTCTGCATAGAACAGTGCTTGATGTTCTGCATAGAACAGTGCTTGATGCTCTGCATAGAACAGTGCTTGATGCTCTGCATAGAACAGTGCTTGATGGTGTGCATAGAACAGTGCTTGATGCTCTGCATAGAACAGTGCTTGATGGTGTCCATAGGGTAGTGCTTGATGCTGTCCATAGGGTAGTGCTTGATGCTGTCCATAGGGTAGTGCTTGATGCTGTCCGTAGGGTAGTGCTTGATGCTCTGCATAGAACAGTGCTTGATGCTCTGCATAGAACAGTGCTTGATGGTGTGCATAGAACAGTGCTTGATGCTCTGCATAGAACAGTGCTTGATGCTCTGCATAGAACAGTGCTTGATGGTGTGCATAGAACAGTGCTTGATGCTCTGCATAGAACAATGCATAGAACAGTGCTTGATGCTCTGCATAGAACAGTGCTTGATGCTCTGCATAGAACAGTGCTTGATGCTCTGCATAGAACAGTACTTGATGCTCTGCATAGAACAGTGCTTGATGCTCTGCATAGAACAATGCATAGAACAGTGCTTGATGCTGTGCATGGGATGCTGTGCCATCAGTGATAATATGCAGTGCCCTGCCAAGTATGTAAGTCTTGAACAACCGGAGAACATTGTCATGGACAAGTTTTAGAGCATGGGTTTCTCTGTCATTTCAACAGATGGCATAACCACTTGAACCCAGAAATCAAGAAGTCTGCGTGGACTGAAGAAGAGGACAGATTGATATACGACCTGCACAAGAGGCTAGGCAATCGATGGGCAGAAATTGCCAAGTTTCTTCCAGGAAGGTAGGTTGTTAAAAATCTTACAAAAGCAGTTGCTTCGAGTGATGTCTGCAATTGCCTGCAAGGAAAAGACTTGGTATGTCCTAATGTAGTGATATTGAACTTTTGAAACCAATGGCCACATGAAACTTTCATGTGATTTTTTATCTTTTGAAAACTGCTTTGAATATACTCTTTTGAATATCGCTTGCACCTGCATACTGCTCAGCACAGTTTTGTAAGTTGCAACAGTGTTGCATCATTCCTAGGAAATGTGACCCTGGCAGCCATATTGAGGAAATAAAGTGGAAATGCATTAAGAGTTGTGTCCCTTTGCAGTACATCAGACGCGTGTTGTAAGTGGCGAGCCAAGCGAGTATCTCGCAAGCGGGGCTAGCCATGCCGTTGTAAGGCGGCGAGCGGCTCGCGTGGCTCAGCAAGACTTGACGAGCTGCAGAAAGAGCAGCTCGCGCAGCTCGCGGGCGGCGAGACATCTCGCTTGGCTCGCCGACTTACAACACGCGTCTGACCATGCCATTTCTGGTGCTGGCAATTGGTTATTACTTCAAGATGCCAAAGTGGCCATGAAAATTATGCTTCCAATAGTTTGAAACAAGGAGAAGAAAGGATGTAAATCTGACCTCAATAACGAGTGAGTTAACCCAAACACTGGATTAGCAGTTGAGAGTTCTTGGTTGCTGGAGTTATCTCCTTAGCTGATAAAATTAGCTGATGATCTCATTAAAAAGTTGCCAAGTTCAGGATTTCTGGGGAATAAATGTCCTCCAGCAAATTTCTTCCCACAATAGAGAGCAAGTCAACAGCCTGGCATCCATCGTGACATCATCGAATCAGCCATATATGTAAATATGAGGGGTTATTGATGAGTTCATGGCCTAAGGCAGAAGAAGTATATGTTAGAAAACCTAGCACATTAATTTTTTTAACATAGTTTTTACTCCCACATTTACACATCCCTTCTTTGTAGAAGTAGGTATCTTGGGCCCAGAAGTGGTCCACAGCAATGATAACATCATCAGGCCAAAAGATATGTAGTTGTGGTTAAGGTAACATGGCAAAAAAATAGAGGGGGGTAGGTTGACCTGAACTTTTTGACTCACATGCGAAGCAAAAGTGAGTATGTACTCACCCGTGTCGTCCGTCCAGGCGTCCGTGAAAAACTTTAACGTTGGATTTTTCTCGGAGACTATTGAGTCAATCAACACCCAATTTGGCATGATGGTGTATGATGACAAGGCGTCAAAAACATACACAGTGACTTGACCTTGCTTCAAGGTCAAGGTCGCAGGGACCGTAAATGTTGTATAAAAAACAGCCATTTTTCACATTTTCCCAATTTTCTCAGAAATTTTTTAGATTGGATACCTGACCTATATATGGTGTATAGGGCAAAGTAATCCCTATCTTTTGATACCAGTTTTATTTACCTTGCTTCAAGGTCAAGGTCCCAGGAGCTCTTTAAAGTTGGATTGTATACATATTTTAAAGTGACCTTGACCCTGAACTATGGAAGATAACTCTTCCAAACTTCATAACATTGTAGTACACATGTTATACTTTCATACTAGGTCACCCGTGTCGTCCATCCGGGCGTCTGGGCGTCCGGGCAGACCAGGCGTCCTGGCGTCCTGTAATCCTAAAAAAACTTTAATGTTGGATTTTTCTCAAAGACTATTAAGTCTATCAACACCCAATTTGGCATGATGGTGTAGGATAACAAGACATTAAAAAAATACACAGTGACTTGACCTTGCTTCAAGGTCAAGGTCACAGGAACTCTTTAAAGTTGGATTGTATACATATTTTGAAGTGACCTTGACCCTGAACTATGGAAGATAACTCTTCCAATTTTCATAACATGGTACTACACATGTTATACTTTCATCATGAGACACATTTGGTCACATATCATGAAGGTCAAGGTCACTTTGACCCTTATGAAATGTGACCAAAATGGGGTAGTGAACCGCTAAAAGTGACCATATATCATGGTAGAAAGTGCCAATAAGCACCATTGTGCTTCCTATGTCTTGAATTAACAGCTTTGTGTTGCATGACCTTGAATGACCTTGACCTTGGGTCAAGGTCACATGTATTTTGGTAGGAAAAATGTGCAAAGCAGTTCTTAGTGTATGATGTCATTGCTAGGTGTGGTTGTTTGACCTTGACCTTGAAGGTCACCTGATGGTCAAGGTCATGTCAAGGTCAAGCATGTGAGTCGTATGAGCTTTGCCCTTCTTGTTTTTCCTTTTTAGAAGAGGCCAGATTAAGCATAAACCAAACTTTCTTTTGTTGAAAATTTATATTTTAAAACTTAAATACCTAAATAGTGGATTCCCTGAGTGCCCATAGGGCAAGGAAGATGAGACAGCATGCAGTTCATTGTTTACCTTCAATTTCTTTTCTTATTTTTTTCCCCTCCCTTTTTTGGGGGGTTGATTAAAAATAATTTAGGGTCAGCAGGAAAAAAAATGGGTCTGTTGGATTACCGTAACCACACCAATTAAATTATTTTCATTATCAGTGTCAAAATGGTGACCACTGAGCTCTTTTTTCATCTTGAGGAACAGGTAGTAGTTCCAAGGGTGCCAAATCAAGTGAATAGGGCAGGTGTTCCACAAGTTTGACTCCACATTTTTGATGGCAGCCATCACTTACACCTTGGTCATTCCGAGTTCATTGTGAATAACCGCATAGACACCTTCCTGTGAGATACCCAGTTCTGTGGCAATGTACCTTTGTTATTTGTCATGTCATGGATCTTGTCAAAGACTTTTTGTGTAGTGATGATGACGGACCTTCTAGGATGGGGTGGTCTTCTAGGATCTCTCTGCCATGTTTAAATTCAGCAGCCCACTTCTACACCCAGCTGTATGAAGGGGCACCCTCCCCTTCCCCTCCCCTCTCCTTCCCCTCCCCTCCCCCTCCCCTCCCCTCCCCTCCCCTTCCCCTCCCCTCCCCCTCCCCTCCCCTCCCCTAATGTTACCACCGTGTCCTAGTGGACTTCCTTGGGAGATAAGCCTATGGAACTGAGGTATCAGATCACTGCACAAAGGCTGATGTCCATTTTCTCAGACAATGCTGACTTGCAATTTTCAATTATGAAGAACAGAAATACCACAAAAGTTATTAACCTCAAACCCTCTGTGTAATTACTCAAAGTGTTGAACTGCACATGCATGTAACCAGAGGTGTATAGCTTGTTTTCTTCTACCCAAGGCCATGAACTTATCAATCAACCTTTGTAAGTTTTGCGGAAACAGCAAATATGACTAAGGCAAAAACAAGAAATAGTCGTGGTTATGGTGATCCTATGTTCCAAGATGGTTCACTCCGTAGGTTTCTGTGATGATGTAGAGAGTTATTTCCCCTTCCTCTGCAATGCTGCCATGAAAGATCTTAGTGCAGAATAGAACAATTATGGCTCATGTTTTCACATTTTAGAATGGGTAGCTTTTAGAGTAGAATAATAGCAGTGTTTCATAGAGTGGCCAGTGCCTCAGGCGATGAGAATTTGATGTAGGGTCCTATATTTACACAAGGCAACAAAGCGGTGAAAAGTTTATGGGAAGTGTCTGGAAAATGTTTACAAGAAGGGAACGCTGGTCAAAAATGAATATGAGCTTTGTCATAACAATTCATTCGCATACATGTACTTTACATAGGGATCACCCATATTAAAGTTGCCAAGCTGTGGGCCATCTTGTCAAACTAATGAATAAAAAGTCTGTGGGATAGGAATCGTGCAACCATCTAAGAGCACAGGGTGCTTTTTGCAGTGCTGCAAACTGCAGTAGTGGCAGATATAAGAAATCTGCAGAGCAAAATGATTATTTTAGTTTACCTTCAGATGAGGAAAGTTGCCGAGTATGGGTACAAACTTTTTTTCTGCACGCAGACCTGTTGGACGAAAGAGCCCAGTACTTGCACAAAGTCTGCCACCTGTATTCTGACCATTTTGAAGCAAAACTGTTCATGAAGCTGGGGGAAAAAAAGACTGGTTTGGAATGCAGTTCCAACAATATTTGATGTACCCAATACACCGACGGCGATGACAACAAAGAGACCTGCTCCAAAAGACAGATCAGATCCTGGATCCCCAGCAAGAAAGAGAAGTGGTGTGCTGCAACTTCTGCAGATTGTCACAAAGAACCTGCTGGATAGGAGATGGGGAGTTCAACATCAGTCGATCCCAAGGACACTGACAATGAGACTCCACAGGTGAAATTAAAAACACAAAAAATCTTGCAAGAGTCTGGAACTACTTCTACAAAAGAAGGAGAGAGATTGGAACAGAAAAGATAAACAGCAAAGACGAGAGGAAGCTGCATTGCCGCAAAATGCACCTATGCAAACAGAGGAATTGGAAGGGAGATTTGTAAAAAAAATGTTCTCGTGCAACACTGCAGTTGGTGTGCAAGCAGGCTGAGGGACACCTAGAACCACAGGCACCACCTCTGCTTCATCTCCAACTGATGACTCCCTCAGGCACGTACAAGAAAACGTGCTATGCTACATTGTGGGCTTCATGGAAAGAAAACTGCTAGGCAAAGATGTGAAGATTGCAGTAATTTTCTGACTAATTCAGAGAGAGGAGCAATTTTTGAAATGCTGATTGCAAACAATTTCTAAACATTCAGGGAGAGGGCCTCATCTTTCCTCCTGAACAAAACAGCTGAGAATGCATACAGAAAGAACACAGAAAAAGTCGTGCATAGCAGCATTCAGACAAAATAAAATAAATAGACTGATAGATTTTGCCAGAAAAAAATATAGTGTCTCAACACAAGAATGACATGTCTTGCAAAGAAGTGCCAAGTGCTGAGATGTGTAGTAAAAACATTTACAAACAGCAGTTTGCGTATCACACTGAAGGATTGCAGCCGATTGTTCAGGGAAATTCCTCATAGAAACAGAAAAATAATTAAGGTGGATCATGTGTGACTGTTCCCTGTGAATGGATTACAATACTTTTAGAGGGGATCACCAGTGAAGGTGAATGTGCATAATCGCTATAATTTTGTTAAAAAGTTTATACAATTTTGTTGTGGAGCTGAAAACCCATAACGTTTGCAAACAGTACAGAGAAGTATATGAGCATTTTGATTGTTCAGTGTGAATGTGGTTTCGTGGATCTGAACCATAGTGTTCAGTGCATTGAGCACCACAGATACAAGGGAGGTAACTCTGTCAGTATCATCAATTTTGTCATGAGCGCAAGGAGTGAACCATCTTGGTATTCAGGATCTTTGGTTATGGTAACTTGACTGACGCTTTTTTTTCTGCCAACATTTTTAATCAAACAGCAATGAAAAGAAGAAGAAAAAGAAATGGATGGTAATTAATGAACTGCATGCTGTTCCATCTTTCCTGCCCTATGAGCACTCAGGGAATCCACTATTTAAGTTTAAAGAAGCATTTTTCAGCGTAAGAAAGTTTGGTTCATGTTCGATCTGGCCTCTTCTAAATATAATTTTTTTTTTTTTAAGATTTCAAAAAGTTCAGGCTGACCTGACCCTATTCTTTTTTGGCCATGTTACCTTAACCACAACCTTTTTCCTCTTTTTGACTCACATGCGAAGCAAAAGTGAGTCTATGTACTCACCCTTTTCGTCCGTCCGGGCGTCCGAAAACTTTAACGTTGGATTTTTCTCGGAGACTATTAAGTCTTATCAATACCAAATGTGGCATGATGGTGTATGATGACAAGGCCTCAAAAAACATACATAGTGACTTGTCCTTGCTTCAAGGTCAAGGTCGCAGGGGCCATAAATGTTGTCTAAAAAACAGTCATTTTTCACATTTTCTCAATTTTCTCTGAAGTTTTTGAGATTGGATACCTCACCTATATATGGTATATAGGGCAAAGTAAGCCCTATCTTTTGATACCAGTTTGGTTGACCTTGCTTCAAGGTCACAGGAGCTCTTCAAAGTTGGATTGTATACATATTTTGAAGTGACCCTGACCCTGAACTATGGAAGATAACTGTTTCAAACTTAATAATTATGTGGGCACATGTTATACTTTCATCAAGAGACACATTTGGTCACATATCATCAAGGTCAAGGTCACTTTGACCCTTATGAAATGTGACCAAAATGGGGTAGTGAACCACTAAAAGTGACCATATCTCATGGTAGAAAGTGCCAATAAGCACCATTGTGCTTCCTATGTCTTGAATTAACAGCTTTGTGTTGCATGACCTTGGATGACCTTGACCTTGGGAAAAATGTGTAAAGCATTTCTTAGTGTATGATGTCATTGGTAGGTTTAGTTGTTTGACCTTGACCTTGAAGGTCACCTGAAGGTCAATGTCATATAAAGGTCAAGGTCAAGCATGTGAGTCGTATGGGCTTTGCCCTTCTTGTTTCTTTTTTTTCTTATCTTACTGGAAAACACAAAGGCCAAAGGTTCAGTAAATGAGGCAACTTACTTCTCCTCCTCCTCTCCTCTCACACACCCCACCCTCACCCCCCCAAAAAAAATAAAAAAATTCAACATTCTTTTAATGAATTTGGCATTTTGCATGAAAGTAGGCCTCTCTTTTTTTTTCTCCACAACTTGCTTTTCTTTTACTTTGTAAAGACAAGTAGACCCTATAACATTCTTGTACATGGGGGTAATTTTTCTCTCCTCTTTTCCCCCCCAACCTCCACCCCTTTGTGTGTGTGTGTGTGTGTGTATGTGTGTGTGTGTGTGTGTGTGAGTGTGTGTGTGTGTGTGTGTGTGAAATCTTGGCCTATGACTGGGTGCATCATGTGTGCACCAGAGAGAGATATCAGCAAGTTGGAGTTAAGAATGTGAACACTCATGGCTCCCTGTGCTTGCAGAACTGATAACGCCATAAAGAACCACTGGAACTCCACCATGAAGCGCAAGTACGAGTCTGAGGAGAGGGACAAGGGGCCTGGCAAGAGGAAGACCTCCTTCTCCAGCGTGTACACTCCCAGCACCTCCACCGCCACCCACTCTGTGGCGCTGTACCAGAACCAGGTGGGCCTGCCCTGCTTGCCCCTCGTCTGCGCAGTGGTGGTCTCTTTGTTGCACTGTTGAGGCTCTAGACCAGTGGACGCATTTTCTGCCCTTGCTTGCTGCTAGTAGATTGAAGTAATTAACTTGCATTTCACCTACTCTTCTTGAAGCAAAACAGTAAAGGTGTGGTTTTATATAGCACCAGCTCACCCATATATGAGCCTCAAACAGCTTTATGCTCGACCCCCTGATCACTGGGCCACTTGATCAAATCCTTCACTGGCACCTGATGATAAACGCAGTGAGGGACAGATGGGACGAACATCCAGGTACCAGCAGTAAAACTGGGTCCCTGTGAGCGCTGAGAGCACCCACTGTAGTGTGATTTACCCCTTGATGCGGCTGTTGGCCAACATCAACATAGAATAACTATCATGAGTGGAGGTGGTGGCGGTACCATATTGTGTGTTCTGCCTCTCTGGGTTGGTCATTCTGCCAGTAAAAGATTGACCACATGTTCAGCAATCATGGGAAGAATGCATTGAGCAGACTTACATGAGGTAGGGGGAAGAAGTTGCTAAGTTGCAAAATACTTGTCTTGACCCCCTTTGCTTGTCATGTCCTTGTGAAGGAAAAGATGTAATATTTCAATATTTCATGCATACACTTTTTTAACCTCACTGTACTTTATTACTCCCTGGTTGAAGAGCAGTAAGTGTTTTGTAGGTGCACTTATCTACTCTAGTTGGTCTCTCAGTGTTGTCCAACTCATCTCGGGCAAGTGTTCGTTTCTTTTAGGCCTTGCTAGTGAGTCTCTTCTTTAGCCATAATGGTAATCTTTTGACTGCTTGATATTTTTAAAAACACACATATGCTCACACATGCATGCATGTGCATGTACACATGCGTGCACACACATACACACACCCACACAGTTTTTCAGTGTCTGTCACAATGTCTGTCTCTATCTGCTGCCTCTCCCTCCCTCCCTCCCTCCCTCCCTCCCTCCCTCCCTCCCTCCCTCCCTCCCTCCCTCCCTCCCTCCCTCCCTCCCTCCCTCCCTCCCTCCCTCCCTCCCTCCCTCCCTCCCTCCCTCCCTCCCTCCCTCCCTCCCTCCCTCCCTCCCTCCCTCCCTTTCTCTCTCTCTCTCTCTCTCTCTCTCTCTCTCTGTTGTTGTCTCCACCATTTTATTTAAATGTGCCGTTTAATGCTCTGGACACATCTCATTAAAATCCTTGACAGTGACTTACAGTGAATGAAGTGAATTTTTTAGATTTAAGAATCTGTTGAGTGGAAAAATCTGTGTGAAAATTGTTCTCCACCCAGGATATCATAAAAGTGTCAAAAGAATAAAACAACAATTTGTGCTAATGCTGGACATTTTTAAATTTTATTTATTTTCTGTTACAGTACCCAAGTGCAACAGTCACAAGGGGTGAGTATGTTTAAATCTATTCGAGGTAGTTCACTGATGAGAATCCAAAATTTTGTGTAATACTAACATTGTAATGTAGGTTGCGCAAGTGTGTGTGTGTAGATTGTAGTGTGTGTTTTAAACAAGACCAGATGTATCATTCTGTGGTGTCTCTACAATCTTAGCATCTGGCTCTCAGAATTGGTCAAGTCTTGCTTCTCTGAAAACGCCAGAAGCTTGGATACTGCATAATACCACAGCTGCTCCAGTCCTCCTCATCAGCTGGACCCCCTGGCTGATGGGCTCTCATTGCCTACTCCAGTAGCTCGGCCTTGTGCTTATTTCAAGAGCGACTTATGCAATAATTCAGAAGACTGACTGGCAGAATGAATGGAGTGAGAGGGTATATGTAATATGAGAGACAGTAAAAAAAAAAAACCCCAACTTTTCCTGTCTTTCTCCAGAAACAGCATCGGAGGACATGAAGCAGTGCCCGAGTGAACCGCACTGGCTGGGCATTGAACATACAGTAGAAGTGACCACTCCCATTAAGTAAGTCTCATGCCAGCGTGGACCTCGCGATGTTTCCTGCTTGTGTCTTCACTCTCTGTTCTCTTTTTCTTGTGTATAAAAACCGCTGGCGCTGAACCTCCAGGTTTTGGCATTAAAAAACAAAACAATAAAGCTGTGAGGACGACCTCCAGTAAACCTAGAGGGATAAAAATTTGAATACAAGATGTTTCGTACCCTGGTTGTTGTGTACCTCATTTAGTAGATGCGTACCTTTTCTACCCTAACCCTAACCCTAAAACTAACTGTAACTGTAACCCTAACCCTAACCCTAATCCTAACCGTAGGGTTAGGGTTAGGGTATGAAACGACTAGGTACGAAATGTCCAGGGTACGAAACGACCCGCATCAGAAAAAATCCTTCTTTCTCCTTCACCAATGTCAATCTCCTCGAAATTACGTCACGTTATTCGACGTCAAATGATCACGTCACACATTTTGCATTCAGACTCTGTTGTGGCAACACCAAAACGTAAAAAAGTCACTTTCTTTTCAAACCTCGATTCTGAAAATTTGATACATTCAATCGGACCTAACTTCCAGTAAGTGTGCAAAATGTCAAGGAAATCTGTCCAGTAGTTTTTGAGATATCAGCCGTTAAGTCAGGACTGACAGACACACAGACAGACTCACACACACAGACACACACACACACACACACACAGATAAAGCTGTGAGGACCTCCAGTAAACCTGGAGGGATAAAGTCCCATTCTGCCTCACTCTGCCCATTGCTGCTAGCTGACCCCAACTACCCCTGCTGCACTCTCTAAAAACATTGTGTTCTCAATTTAGCAATCACGTGATGACCTTGTGGCAGAACTGCCCATCATACCCCACATGGCCGATTAATTCAGAACAGTTGCTGGGTCAGTTTGGAAAACTTGAAAGCTGGACTACACTTTGCTGTCAGCGAGAGAGGAATGGGATTGGCAGCAAGTGTTAGAGCACAGAGTTGGGGATTTTGTGTGTTAGAATGGTGTGCTGCAGACCAGGAAATGTGCTCATCTAGAAACGTCCACCTTGTGTCAGAGATTTCTGATGGTGGCAAGTCTTCATGCAACTCATGGAATTTGTTTTCAATGAATGCTCAGTTAGCTGATCTATAGCACTTCTCAGGTGTGATGCCTTTGAACATTTTATGTGGATCAGGAGGCAGGTGCAAACTTTCTGCTGCCTCTCTCCACCTAGAAATAAAAATCACACATCTTGAAAAGGAGTTAAGACTACAATTCTCATGGATCTAATGACTGTGTGACTGTGATCTCTTGTGAGACTGTAAAGTGTAATCCTATAAAGTGAATAGGATGAAAAGTTTTGAATGAATAAAATTGTGAGTAGAAAATATTACAATTGAGCATGCACTTGCATGTGTGCACATGCACACACACATTTGCCATGCACACACACATTTGCCATGCACACACACATTTGCCATGCACACACACATTTGCCATGCACACACACATTTGCCATGCACACACACATTTGCCATGCACACACAAGCACACGTTGATTTTCAGTCATTTGGAGGAAAGCCTTTCAACTTGCATCTTTCATGCTTTTTCTTTCGTCTTCTCTTTTTTTTCTTCTTTTTTTTCTTCTCTCCTGCAAATGTGTATGTAAGATGATGACCATATCTTTTCCCTTATCGACCAGATCGCTGTGCAGTGGTGACATAGATGACAGTGGCTTCTTCGGTGGCCTCTCCTCTCTCGACCTGATTAGCGGCACCCAGGCCAAAACAGGAGTCACGCCGCCTCGCTACACCTCATTGCAGGAAAAGGGCAGCACAGGTAGGGCTGGTCCTAGAGTTCAGACTTTGATGGGTAATGCTTTGCTTTGGGCTTTGTCTTTTTCACTTGCAGGCAGCACAGGTACAAAAGTCTTGGTCTCGGGTTTACAGAACGTTGCTTCCAGGGTTATTAAGGTGAAGGGTTTGATCGTGTTGGTAAGTGGGAGAGATATGCAGCTTTTCAGAAGGATTCTTGGTATCTGGCTGTGCCCCCCTCCCACAAATCACATTCACAATTACACACATGTGAGAGTGGATGGGTGGGCACTGACTTGAAAATCTTATCACTGTGAAAAATGTCATTTCAACAGCTGTCTTTTTACATCTGGGTTGAAGTAGTTTTTGACTCACATGCGTAGCAAAAGTGAGTCTATGTACTCACCCGTTTCGTCCGTCCGAGCGTCCGGGCGTCCGTTTAAAACTTTAACGTTGGATTTTTCTCGGAGACTATTAAGTCTATCAACACCCAATTTGGCATGATAGTGTATGATGACAAGGCCTCAAAAACATACATAGTGACTTGACCTTGCTTCAAGGTCGCAGGAGCCATAAATGTTGTCTAAAAAACAGCCATTTTTCACATTTTCTCAATTTTCTCTGAAGTTTTTGAGATTGGATACCTCACCTATACATGGTATATAGGACAAAGTAAGCCCTATTTTTTTATACCAGTTTGGTTGACCTTGTTTCAAGGTCAAGGTCACAGAGCTCTTTAAAGTTGGATTGTATACATATTTTGAAGTGACCTTGACCCTGAACTATGGAAGATAACTGTTTCAAACTTAATAATTATGTGGGGCACATGTTATACTTTCATCATGAGACACATTTGGTCACATATCCTCAAGGTCAAGGTCACTTTGACCCTTATGAAATGTGACCAAAATGGGGTAGTGAACCACTAAAAGTGACTATATCTCATGGTAGAAAGTGCCAATAAGCACCATTGTGATTCCTATGTCTTGAATTAACAGCTTTGTGTTGCATGACCTTAAATGACCTTGACCTTGGGTCAAGGCCACATGTATTTTGGTAGGAAAAATGTGTAAAGCATTTCTTATTTTAGTGTATGGTGTCATTGCTAGGTGTAGTTGATTGGCCTTGACCTTGAAGGTCACCTGAAGGTCAAGGTCATGTAAAGGTCAAGGTCAAGCATGTGAGTCGTATGGGCTTTGCCCTTCTTGTTATGAAAGTAATGAATCTTAGAAGGTCTTGAATACTTCATTAGATATTGTGTCTGGATCATCTTTTCTTATTGTGCTTGTCAGTTGAAAAGCAAATGACTTTAAAAAAAAAATATGAGTGTGTGTGTGTGTGTGTGTGTGTGTGTGTGTGTGTGTGTGTGATTCTTTTTAAATTAATTGAGACATAATTCCATCTTCATTTTTCTGAAAAGACATTACTGATATCTGATGCAGCATTCAGAATTTAACCTTCTAAAATGTAAATGATTATATATTTGCTATCAGGACTTTGAACGAAATTTGGAGAATGTGAGGTGCATTTTAAAGTGCTTTGTTTGCTGTGCAGGTGTGAACATTTTGGATTATTTTCCCTGGAGAGTGGTTGTCTATTCTCTCGGCATGACTAGTTGTTGGTACTGCTTAGACTGTCTAACATTTTTTCTCTGCTGTCAGTCTAACAACAGTGAATCACTGGAAAAGGTCTAGGTATTACTATTAGTCCACCAAATATACTTTGACACCAAGAATGAGCTATCTTCTTAATAACTTAGATCTTGTGTGTTCATCTCATCCTGTCCTTTGAAGTTCTGTCCTTCCATATCTTGACCTCGTGATGTGTTTCCATGCAGTGGCATGGAGGGTTCTTCTGGTAATGTACGTCCATACTCACAAAGCCACCAACTTTGTGATGCTGGTTAATTTTGCATTTGAAAATGGCAAACTTAGTTTTCTTTCTTTTTTAAAACAAATATTTAGAGTGTTCATGTGACAAAAACGTTAGTAAAGAAAGGGTTGCTACATTTGATTTGGCCCTCTGGGCATATTGTAATGCTGTAAGATAATACACAACAGTTTGTCTTGATCCCATTCCATATGGTATAAAGAGGTAAGTTGGGTTTTTTTAAAGAGAAGGAAAAAAACAGTCTTGTTGGATAGAAGATGTCTGACAAACTTTAGAATTAGCACTCTCCCTTTGGGCAAAGAGAGAAATATTCAGCAGACCTTACTGCAGTCATTTTCTTTTGCGATAGAGCACAGTCCGGTCAGAGAACACTGGGGGAATCACCTGTGTTTGCTTGATCTGGTGTGTACTATGAGTCTGTCCTCTGCTGCAGGTCTGCGCTTTGATGGCCACGCTGTGGAGAAGCTGAATGTATCCCGAGCTCTGATTCCCATCACCTCTCCTTTGGCCTCCCCACTGTCTTCCCGCAGACCCACCATCCTGAAGAGCAGGAAGCGAAAACAGGTTTGGCTCCTTGCACCAGTTTAACCCAAACTCTGCAGCGTGAAGTGTTGGCCAGGGCTTACTTACTTACTTACTTACTGCCTTTTACGCCGGGTGGCGTGTAGGGCAGCAACAAAGGTTCTCCACTGCTGTCGGTCGCTTGCAAGCCTTTCCTTGGTCAGGGCTTGCTTGCCATTAAAAGCAGAGAGAATGGTCCCATCCATTGGCCTCCTGTGGGTTCGGGGTAAGAATTGACCCACTGCGCCTCCCTATGCAATTCGTAAGAGGCAAATAAATAGGGACACGGTGACATGATTTGCGTTTACTCTAGACTGCTCTAGTGATTGTCGTGCTTAGTGGCTTTACATAGCCTACAAAGGCCGATAGGCTGTAAAACACCATCCATCCATCCATCACCATCCATCCATCCATCCATCCATCCATTGGAGCTAGGTACTTGTAGTGAGCTTTGCGTGAGGATGAGAGTGGAAGCTATCCAGAGGATTACATGGTTGTTTGGGGCCAACGTGACATGAGAATGAGCACAAATATGAACATCCTCCTCCTGAGTGGTCAGCCTCCATTGGCCAGTCTCTTTTTTTACCTGAGACTTCTGTGATGTTTATTGTGGCAAGATTGAGGTTGCAGTTAAGTTACCACATTGTTCATAATGACTGCTATAATGCCTGGATTATGATCAGTCCATGTAACATACCTCAGGTTCCATTTCATTACTGTGGTTTGCTTGCCATCTAATCTCATGTGGATGGAGAATGAAGCTTCAGATCTGACGTTCAGATGCTCTGCACTCCATGCTAACTACAGAAGAATAAACTGCTTTCTCAGTAAAACACCTTGCTCCTTGCTATATCGCAGAAGAAAGACATTTTCTTTGGCCTGCTTGAGTTACTCAGCAGATACATGTCCTCCACAGTCAGTAAGAATATATGTAGAGTCTCCAAGCCAGACTGCAAATCTTTCTCCATCGAGGTGGAACACCTGGCCTCCCCATGCCAGTCTGAATGACATAGCTTGCTTCTTGCTCTGCTTCAGAAGACTCTGAGGACTCGGTCCAACCCGGACGCCCTAAACCATGTTGGGGAGGGGGGAGAGGTGACGGACATCACTGCCGCCAGTCTGTTTCCCACAGCCCAGGCAGAGCTCCGTAATGAGGCAGGCAGCACTGCCATGGACCAGGACAATTTAGAAAACATTGACCCCGTGACTGGCAACTCGTCCAAGTTGGAGTCTTACACTCCCAACTCCACCCCAATAAAGAACCTTCCATTTTCACCATCCCAGGTAAGCTCACTTACTGTCCTCACCCCATTTCTGGTATCCTTCCCTTTCCTGTCAAGCTTCTGCTTTTCTCACTGACAAGAGTTCTCACACTTTGTCTCTCCTAAGAATTGACTTATCTGGCTCTCTCATGGGAAGACACTCCAAGGGACTATTCCTCTTCCCTTCAGAGATGGTGCTTTGTTGTTTTCTGTTGTCTTAGACCATAAGGAGTCTTTAGTTCTTGATCTCTCTGGGAAGGGCTGTTGCTGCCTCTACTCCAGCCAAGAATTTACTTCCTTAACCCCTCAAGGTCAGTCTCAGACCTGCCCACTGTATAATTAAGTTTGCTGATCCCAGAGGTGAGGACACTCAACTTATCTGCACCTTGCCCCCAGCAAAGCTGGACTTTATCGCCTCACAAAAGAGGGTGAAGTGTGCTGAAATGTAGTGTATCTTTATATATAAGTAGGTTGCGGCAGACCCCCTGATAACTCACCATCAATGTGTAAAATCGCCTATTTTTGATCTTATTCCCATGACGATTTTTGACTCACATGCGAAGCAAAAGTGAGTCTATGTACTGAGCCGTGTCGTCCGTCCGGGCGTCCGTCCGTCCGGGCGTCCGTCCGGGCGTAAAAAACTTAAACGTTGGATTTTTCTCGGAGACTATTAAGTCTATCAACACCAAATGTGGCATGATGGTGTATGATGACAAGGCCTCAAAAAACATACATAGTGACTTGACCTTGCTTCAAGGTCAAGGTCACAGGAGCCATAAATGTGGTCTCAAAAACAGTCATTTTTCACATTTTCCCAATTTTCTCCCACGTTATTGAGAATGGCGACCTTAGCTACAAGTGGTATATAGGTCAAAGCAAGCCCTATCTTTTGATACCAGTTTGGTTGACCTTGCTTCAAGGTCAAGGTCACAGGAGCTCTTCAAAGTTGGATTGTATACATATTTTGAAGTGACCTTGACCCTGAACTATGGAAGATAACTGTTTCAAACTTAATAATTATGTGGGGCACATGTTATACTTTCATCATGAGACACATTTGTTCACATATCATCAAGGTCAAGGTCACTTTGACCCTTATGAAATGTGACCAAAATGGGGTAGTGAACCACTAAAAGTGACCATATCTCATGGTAGAAAGTGCCAATAAGCACCATTGTGCTTCCTATGTCTTGAATTAACAGGTTTGTGTTGCATGACCTTGGATGACCTTGACCTTGGGTCAAGGTCACACGTATTTTGGTAGGAAAAATGTGTAAAGCATTTCTTTGTGTATGATGTCATTGGTAGGTTTAGTTGTTTGACCTTGACCTTGAAGGTCACCTGAAGGTCAAGGTCAAGCATGTGAGTCGTATGGGCTTTGCCCTTCTTGTTCAGTCATTAATGCACCAATGTTTGCCAAACAAATATCAAATTGAAAAACTATCTTTTATCTTTAAAATACTGTTTGTTTTGTTTGAATTGATTGAGTGTGTACATCAAGCCAATGAAAACAAAAACCCATGTGTTGCGCCGCTCGGGTCAGTTTGGACCGCCATGCCCGCAGCACTTTGTGTGTCAGATTTCCGGGTACTTGTTTCGCGGCCTTGGCTTGTGTTGGACATGGGGCCTACACACCTATATTTAGTATCAAAGTGTTCACGGAAGAATGAGGTTTTTGACTCACATGCGAAGCAAAAGTGAGTCTATGTACTCAGCCGTGTCGTCCGTCGGTCCGTCCGTCCGGGCGTAAAAAACTTAAACGTTGGATTTTTCTCGGAGACTATTAAGTCTATCAACACCAAATGTGGCATGATGGTGTATGATGACAAGGCCTCAAAAAACATACATAGTGACTTGACCTTGCTTCAAGGTCAAGGTCACAGGAGCCATAAATGTGGTCTCAAAAACAGTCATTTTTCACATTTTCCCAATTTTCTCCCACGTTATTGAGAATGGCGACCTTAGCTACAAGTGGTATATAGGTCAAAGCAAGCCCTATCTTTTGATACCAGTTTGGTTGACCTTGCTTCAAGGTCAAGGTCACAGGAGCTCTTCAAAGTTGGATTGTATACATATTTTGAAGTGACCTTGACCCTGAACTATGGAAGATAACTGTTTCAAACTTAATAATTATGTGGGGCACATGTTATACTTTCATCATGAGACACATTTGGTCACATATCATCAAGGTCAAGGTCACTTTGACCCTTATGAAATGTGACCAAAATGGGGTAGTGAACCACTAAAAGTGACTATATCTCATGGTAGAAAGTGCCAATAAGCACCATTGTGCTTCCTATGTCTTGAATTAACAGGTTTGTGTTGCATGACCTTGGATGACCTTGACCTTGGGTCAAGGTCACACGTATTTTGGTAGGAAAAATGTGTAAAGCATTTCTTTGTGTATGATGTCATTGATAGGTTTAGTTGTTTGACCTTGACCTTGAAGGTCACCTGAAGGTCAAGGTCATGCAAAGGTCAAGGTCAAGCATGTGAGTCGTATGGGCTTTGCCCTTCTTGTTAATGATGTAAAGTTGAGTTGCCTTCTAATTAAAAGAATGAGTGTAAAATCGAATTTTCTGCAAAAGTTGAGTTTTTCCAACGATTTTGAAGAAAATAACCACTGAAACGCATCCTAACTACAAGAAGAATGAAGCTGAATCTGTACCCTTTCAAAAGAGGTATTAGGTTAATGTATTTATTACGTATCCTCGGCAAGTGTTCCGTTCAAAACGAAGGGACCGTCCGCGATGTTCAAAACAGTCATCGCCAGTTCATTCACACAATGGCGAGTGAAGAGAGTGACGGCACGGATGCGATTCTGACGGACAAATCAACTGGAATTGGTAAGTTTATTGGGGTTTTTGTTTCAGTTTATGCTAGAACAATCATTTAGGAAGATATTTATTGCAATATTTTGCACTTACTGGGAAAAGTATTGTAGAAGTCGGGACTTTCAGCGAGTGCTAAATAGACACGATGTTCGAAGAAATTTCATCAGACCGGAAGTGGCCGTCTGTTCGATAAAATCCACTTTTTCCAGGATTCGCACATATTAATAACATAAATTACCAATGTAACACGAAAGATTAAAGTCTTTCTGAGTTGTCTTATTTTTGTTTTTAAAGCTAGTGGTAGGATTCCATGGTAATTTGTATCAAATCGACAGCGAGACTTCTTCGCACCTGAGAGTAACAGGACCATCTTTGACACTTAAGTGAACAGGCTACTGCAGTTCATCGGGGGGCAGGTGATCGAAAGGCTGCCACCTCTTCCTGACCCTGAAGGTCCTGCAAAGCACCCTCGAAGGGAGCTCTTTGAGTGCGAGTCTGACAGCGAAGGAGAAGAGGATGAAGAAGAAATGGGAGACGAACAAGATGTGAGAGAGGTGGAGACACACTTTGACAGAGCATTCCTAAGTTTTAACGTGTAGGAGAGATCGTTGCGGTCTACTACGAAGACAAGACACCTACATCGGTGAAGTGAGTGAACTGAGAGATGAGGGGGAAGCAGATGTCAAGTTTATGGAGAGGACAAAAGACAGTGACATCTTCAGATGCCCAGTAAAGGAGGACCGTTGCTCCATTGCTGCGGATGCTGTTTTTGCTGGAAACGTCACCCTGGCCCCATCGTCATCTTCAGGGCGTGCGTTCATCGTTGAAGCACCAGACAATTTGGGACAAAAGTATCATCATTTTAAGGAGTACTTGTTTGAAAATTTGCTGTAAATTAAAATGACAGTCTCTGCTTGCTTGCTAACTTCTTCTTTTTTTTGGGGGGGGGGAGGGGTGGCCTTGCTCGGTGCTGAAGCCTGAAGGGGTTCCTTTCAGAACAATTGTTCTTTTTCAGTGTCCATAAGAGCAAACCATGTTATTTTTTTTATTTGCTTTCAAATTTGAGGTAAATCCATCAATTGGTTCAAAAGTTATGACAGTTGTTGTGTGTGTACAGATGGAAACATCCAACTTTTCTAATTTTTTAATGACTTTTTTTCCTTATTTTTCATATTTTTCCAGCTTTCAATTCCACATTATGTAGGAATGTAGATAAACGCATAATGTGCAATATCTCAAAATTTGGTAAAGGTACTGTATATAGTTCAATAGTTATGAAGCTTTACATATATGTACATGGCAGAACGTCCGGACGCAGGTCAAATTAATGTTTTTCCTGACTTTGGCAGTTAATTTGTCAAAAACTTCTTGCAATAATCTCATGAAAAAAATGGGCTTGTTCTATGCATGTTTGTTTGTAAGATCTGGAAGTTCCAGTCAGCTGCTTTAAATAAATTCAATTCTGTGATAGCCTAAATTTGCCCCCCCCCCCCCCCCCCCCCCCCCCCCCGTGCAGTTTTACTTTGTTTTAAGTTGTGTTTTTCATAAAGTTTCAGTGCTTGCTGGTTAAACAAATAATTATGAGACTAGAGTGTTGAAACAATGATTTTTTGCTATTCCTGGTTGCTGAGAACTGATTCTCAAAAGCTGAATTGACTAAGCTATTATTATGTAGTAGCTTTATGCTGTTAAAATTGCCCCATTTTTGACTCACATGCGAAGCAAAAGTGAGTCTATGTACTCACCCGTGTCGTCCGTCCGTCCGGGCGTAAAAAACTTAAACGTAGGATTTTTCTCGGAGACTATTAAGTCTATCAACACCCAATTTGGCATGATGGTGTATCAGTATGATGACAAGGCGTCAAAAAACATACATAGTGACTTGACCTTGCTTCAAGGTCAAGGTCGCAGGAGCCATAAATGTCTAAAAAACAGCCATTTTTCACATTTTCTCAATTTTCTCTGAAGTTTTTGAGATTGGATACCTCACCTATACATGGTATATAGGGCAAAGTAAGCCCTATTTTTTGATACCAGTTTGGTTGACCTTGCTTCAAGGTCAAGGTCACAGGAGCTCTTCAAAGTTGGATTGTATACATATTTTGAAGTGACCTTGACCCTGAACTATGGAAGATAACTGTTTCAAACTTAATAATTATGTGGGGGACATGTTATACTTTCATCATGAGGCACATTTGGTCACATATCATCAAGGTCAAGGTCACTTTGACCCTAATGAAATGTGACCAAAATGGGGTAGTGAACCACTAAAAGTGACCATATCTCATGGTAGAAAGTGCCAATAAGCACCATTGTGCTTCCTATGTCTTGAATTAACAGCTTTGTGTTGCATGACCTTGAATGACCTTGACCTTGGGTCAAGGCCACATGTATTTTGGTAGGAAAATGTGTAAAGCATTTCTTTGTGTATGATGTCATTGCTAGGTGTAGTTGTTTGACCTTGACCTTGAGGGTCACCTGAAGGTCAAGGTCATGCAAAGGTCAAGGTCAAGCATGTGAGTCGTATGGGCTTTGCCCTTCTTGTTCAGTTTTAAAGGGCATATCTTAACCCATTATGACAGGATGCAACGTGTGCGTTACATCTCCCTTTCAGACCGGATGCTACGCAGACGTCGCATTTGACAGTGGTGTACTTCATGTTTCTAGGAAGTGTAGAAGTGAGGAAATAAATTTTCTAATGAGTGTTGTCAACTTTGTGTTTTTCCCTGAAAAGACCTCAGGTTTTAGGTCATAATGGGTTAAAATGCCAATATCTCAGGAACCAATAAAGGTATCCGCTTACTTTTTTGTGTGTTTTGCTTGTTTTTTTATTGTTCTTCAAATATACATCAAAACATAAATTCTCATTTTATAACCAAATTTTGACTGCCGCAACCTAATATAATTAATTTGACTAGACATGCATTTTAAATGGTGATGCCCAACATGCCTGGTGAAGTAGATGTGACAGAGGATTACAGCTGTGGAAATGTTGAGCCAAAGGGAAGGATTGGCAAAGCCTTTGGTTTTATGTAGCAACTTTCCATCTTCATTTGTGGTTCAAACTGCTTTACACTTTATCCCCATCACTGGGCCACTGGATAAGTACAATACCAGGCTTGGTCACCAGATGATGACGACTACTTATAAACTCCACAAGAACTATGGGGATGCATTTCAAAAAGGAAAATGATGGAATCATACAACCTCAGTTTTGGAAATTTGAGATTTCTGTGTAGAGAAAAAAGTGACAAATTTATCTTGGTCTGTTATAGCTCTGCAATTTATGAGAATGCTTTTTTAATTTTCTGATTTGTAATAAGACTGCTCAGCTGTCAGATGACGAGAGTACACTAAATGAAATATGCTCATGCTGGATTGTTCTACATGCATCTGATGTTGTTTGTTTTGTGGCAGTTTTTGAACAGTCCTATTGCAATGCTGGGGAAAATGACCTCCACCCCCATGGTGCTGCAGCCCAGGAGTGATGACAACGAGGTGGTCACGCCCACTCATGGGTAGGTGGTTCTTGTTCTGCTAGTGGCTCTATCACTGATGGAAAAGTAATTTGACCATGATGTCATGACCAGGAGGTCTAGAATTGGTCCCCAACTGAGGACCGAAACCTTTTGTGCTCAAGGTACAACTGAAGCCAAGAAGCTGTGCGTGAGCAAGGTGCATGCTAATCAGTTGCTCACATAGCCCGGAGTCTGAGCTAATGGCGAAATGGGATCTGTGCATGATCATCCTGAGCAACCTAATTTGGATCATGTGATTTCACGTCTGAATCTTGAGCATGTACCAGGCAGGGTGTCTGGCACTGTATTAGGAAGTAATGGAAAAATAATTTGACTGCAATGATGATGTAGATGATGATGATAAATAAATGATAATATCATCATCATCTTTATTTCTGTCCCTTTTTTTTCGTTGGAATTTTTTGTGGGGGGAATTTCACCTCCAGTTGCTGCAGTGCATCGCCCAGTGACCAGTTTTACTCCTGAGTAGGATGTCATGAATGTCTTTTCTAATCAAGTCTAAAGTATTTACTTGTATGCATGAACCAAAAATGGTACTCATTCTGTTTCCTTCACCGTCTCATGTCTGAAATAGGCACACCTGCTGAGTGCACTTGTATTTTTTCCTTCTTGAACATTACATCCAGAAAAGGGTAGGAAAGGTGATAACAACACTGCACACCAATGTGACAAGTGCAACTGCTCGTTAGACCTTTTGCTTGAATAATTAGTATGTAAAGTAATGAATGTCTAGACATAGTTTTCTGGGTTGCTCAGCCCCTTAGCCATCGGTTTTTCTGCTGAAATTGTAAGCTGCCTGTTGTGGAAAGTTCACTAACAGACCATACGAGATGTGCATTTTTGGAGTTATTTTTAACAGAGGAGATGTCGGTTAACTTGATAAATGTGCTTTTTTTTACTAGGGCTTCCAGATAATTAAAAAACTAGACAAGTTTTGAAATTTGCACACAAAAAAAATTCAAGGGCTTTAAAAAGTTGTGAATTTTTTTTACTAAAACTGAAGTCATGGAAAAGTTAGGAAATGTCTACATCAGCCGAAGTTTTTTGACTCACATGCGAAGCAAAAGTGAGTCTATGTACTCACCCTTTTCGTCTGTCCGGGCGTACGAGCGTCCGAAAACTTTAACGTTGGATTTTTCTCGGAGACTATTAAGTCTATCAATACCAAATGTGGCATGATGGTGTATGATGACAAGGCCTCAAAAAACATACACAGTGACTTAACCTTGCTTCAAGGTCAAGGTCGCAGAGGCCATAAATGTTGTATAAAAAACAGTCATTTTTCACATTTTCTCAATTTTCTCAGAAGTTTTTGAGATTGGATACCTGACCTATATATGGTATATAGGGCAAAGTAATCCCTATCTTTTGATACCAGTTTGGTTGACCTTGCTTCAAGGTCAAGGTCACAGGAGCTCTTCAAAGTTGGATTGTATACATATTTTAAAGTGACCCTGACCCTGAACTATGGAAGATAACTGTTTCAAACTTAATAATTATGTGGGGCACATGTTGTACTTTCATCATGAGACACATTTGGTCACATATCATCAAGGTCAAGGTCACTTTGACCCTTAGGAAATGTGACCAAAATGGGGTAGTGAACCACTAAAAGTGACCATATCTCATGGTAGAAAGTGCCAATAAGCACCATTGTGCTTCCTATGTCTTGAATTAACAGCTTTGTGTTGCATGACCTTGGATGACCTTGACCTTGGGTCAAGGTCACATGTATTTTGGTAGGAAAAATGTGTAAAGCATTTCTTAGTGTATGATGTCATTGCTAGGTTTAGTTGGTTGACCTTGACCTTGAAGGTCACCCGAAGGTCAAGGTCATGTAAAGGTCAAGGTCAAGCATGTGAGTCGTATGGGTTTTGCCCTTCTTGTTGTCATTGTTTTTAAGCTTGTTATGAGAATGTTTTTTACCTTTCTTTATGTAACCCTTATGTAGGGTGTTTTGATATAACCTTTTGGCCTTATGTAGCCTTTTCAGGCTGAGAGGTGGTGATACCTCATTCATTCATTCATTCATTCATTCATTCATTCATTCATTCATTCATTCATTCATTCATTTATTCATTCATTCATTCATTCATTTATTTGTTCATTCATTCATTCATTTATTCATTCGTTCATTTATTTTCTGATGTAGGTCCAAGCTGAACACCCCGAACTGCTCCCACACCCTCATGGATGTCCCCCCTGAGACACCCACGCCCTTCAAGAGCGTGATGGCAAGTCTGGACCAACTGGCCCACAACTGGCCCCAGGTCAGGATGCTGTCACAGTTCTCAGTTTCCTGTATCTCCAAGGATGTTTTCTTTCTCTGTAATTTTATTTTCACTGCATGTAATTTTTCTATTGCATTTGGGGTGTGTAATTTGTTCTGCAGCCGATTTACGTGGGTGGTTATTTTGTCCTCGTGCAGAACTGGACCAGCTGCCCAGTTTGAAATTGATGTAGTCCCCTTGGAGGCAGCATGGAATTTTAAAAAGGAAAGAAAAGCAAAAATAAACTCTACTCCCCACCCCCTACCTCCAAAACAAAAAGAAGGGGTTTTGGAACAAAAACTTTTGCTGCAGCATTTATTCTGGATTTCTTTAAATTTTCCAAGTTAGATACATGGATTGTATACAGGTCAAAGAAAAGACATTATTTCCTGTTCATTAAAAAAATGGCAACATGGCAAAACTGATATTTCAGAATTGTTGCAAGACTGTTTATTCTGTTACAGAACAGTGTATCAACTTTCTGATACTTTTACTTTGTGCAGAATCAAATTCTTTATTAAGTTACATGAAGAATAATTGGTATCTCAATTCTGCTTTTTCAAATAAAAGTTCAAATGTTCTATCATTAAAAGAGCATCCTATGCTCTATGTTGCAATTGAAGCTGGTGAGAAACATACTTGTTTCTGTACACTGTCATTTCTGCTGAGTGTACAAAGGCTAAAATTCTTGCCTTTGTCATATTTATGAAGGGTGATTTTTTTTAACACTGAAAATAGTACATGGTAGACTTGAGAAAATGAGTGTCACAAAGACATAGCAGAAACCTCACCAAGAACTGGAGGGCAGTCTGAGACTGCAAACCTCACCAAGGACTGGAGGGCAGTCTGAGAGTGCAAACCTCACCAAGAACTGGAGGGCAGTCTGAGACTGCAAACCTCACCAAGGACTGGAGGGCAGTCTGAGACTGCAAACCTCACCAAGGACTGGAGGGCAGTCTGAGAGTGCAAACCTCACCAAGAACTGGAGGGCAGTCTGAGACTGCAAACCTCACCAAGAACTGGAGGGCAGTCTGAGACTGCAAACCTCACCAAGGACTGGAGGGCAGTCTGAGACTGCAAACCTCACCAAGACCTGGAGGGCAGTCTGAGACTGCAAACCTCACCAAGAACTGGAGGGCAGTCTGAGACTGCAAACCTCACCAAGGACTGGAGGGCAGTCTGAGAGTGCAAACCTCACCAAGACCTGGAGGGCAGTCTGAGAGTGCAAACCTCACCAAGACCTGGAGGGCAGTCTGAGAGTGCAAACCTCACCAAGGACTGGAGGGCAGTCTGAGACTGCAAACCTCAAAAAGAACTGGAGGGCAGTCTGAGACTGCAAACCTCACCAAGGACTGGAGGGCAGTCTGAGACTGCAAACCTCACCAAGACCTGGAGGGCAGTCTGAGACTGCAAACCTCACCAAGACCTGGAGGGCAGTCTGAGACTGCAAACCTCACCAAGGACTGGAGGGCAGTCTGAGACTGCAAACCTCACCAAGACCTGGAGGGCAGTCTGAGACTGCAAACCTCACCAAGGACTGGAGGGCAGTCTGAGACTGCAAACCTCACCAAGACCTGGAGGGCAGTCTGAGACTGCAAACCTCACCAAGACCTGGAGGGCAGTCTGAGACTGCAAACCTCACCAAGGATTGGAGGGCAGTCTGAGACTGCAAACCTCACCAAGAACTGGAGGGCAGTCTGAGACTGCAAACCTCACCAAGGAAACCACAACTACTCTTCTGTGGCCAGTGCAATTAATTCAGGCAGGATTTTCTGCTAGTGCTAGCTAGGTCTGACATGGGTAAGTTTAGTTCATTTTAGTGGCTGAAACTGAAAGCAAATTTTGAGCGTCCAAAGCATGATTACTCATCATTAATAGTTTGACGTCATCAACTTCATGATTTGTCAGTATTGACTCTGGCAAAGTTTGCAATGAATGCGTATTAGACTTGACCCTTCGCATTACAGCATTGCGCCAAAAATAGTTCGTTTTGATACGATTTTTCTCACCACTTTTTACAGAAATCAATCAAATGTCAAAACCTGTTTCCATTTAAACACTAACATGTTATTTTATCAAATAAACACTTGTTTATTGCTTCAACAAAAGTAAGTTAAGAGTTTTGGGCAAAATAGTCTTAGAACTACTTTAGCGGCGTATATGTTGGGGAGCAGATTGGCTATCCCACAAGCCTCTCCTGTGACCTCCATTTACATACATTGAACAAAAACCTTCCATCACGTGATGTCAACTGGGCTAGAGACACTTTCGCCGGTAGGCGAAGTCTCTAGTGAACTAGAATGACCCTGACCTTCCACCAAATTTCATCAGAATATGTTTTGAACTTTTTGAGTTACTTTGCTGAATAACTAACTAATAGATCAATGGTAAAACATAACCTTGGTGGAGGTGATCATGTGACTTGATGATGACAAGACAATAAATGTTAGAGGCTGGGGAGGAGTCTGATGGGGAAAGTGTTGTTGCCTGACAGATGTCCTTGGAGCTGCTCAAGACGGATGACACGGGCTTTGATGAAGACATGACTGTCCCAATAACGCCAACCATCCGCAAGCGCCGTTCCCAGAAACAGGTATGACTGGGCCTAGAAGCACTGCCATGTGCTTTGTGTGTGTGTGTGTGTGTGTGTGTGTGTGTGTGTGTGTGTGTGTGTGTGTGTGTGTGTGTGTG